>CM070736.1:27062664-27366373 GCA_036346245.1 Bonia amplexicaulis
GAAGTGATGTCCTCATCATCCTCCCCTCTTGAAGCGGAGTTGCCCTCAACTCAGCCTCATCTTCTTCTCCCAAGTATGGCTTCAAATCTGAAATGTTAAAGGTGGGACTAACCCCAAACTCGAGGCAACTCAAGTTTATATGCATTATCATTTATCTTCTCAACTATCTTAAAAGGACCAGCAGCTCTAGGCATCAATTTTGACTTTCTTAATTCAGAAATCTATCCTTCGCAAGTGCAACCAAACAAAATCACCCGGTTCAAGATTAACTTCCTTTCTAACTTTACTACCAGTAATCCTATATTTTTCATTCATCTTTTCAATGTTTGCCTTAGTAGTCTCATGTATTTTGATAATAAAATCAGCACGCCCTTAGCATCATTATGAACTCTCTCACTAGTAGGCAAAGGTAAAATATCAATAGGGCACGGGATTGAATCCATACACCACCCCGAAAAGGACTTACCTTGGTGGTGGAATGTTCCGCTCGATTATATGCGAACTCAACATGCGGCAAGCACTCTTCCCATAGCTTCAAATTGTTCTTCAAAATAGCTCTCAACATGGTAGACAATGTGGTTCACCACTCGGCTTTGGCCAGCAGCTTGTGGGTGACATGTGGTAGAGAACAACAACTTTGTACCCAACTTGTTCCATAGAGTACGCCAAAAGTGACTCAAGAACTTGGCATCACGATCCGAAACAATAGTAGAAGGCATACCATGCAAACGAACTATCTCTTTGAAAAGAGGTCAGCAATATGAACGGCATCATCGGTTTTATGACATGGGATAAAGTGAGCCATCTTAGAAAAACGATCCACAACAACAAAATGCTATCCCTCCCTCTTAGTCCCGGGCAACCCTAAAACAAAGTCTATAGAAATATCTCGCCACGGAATAGAAGGAACAGGAGTGGCATATATAAACCATGTGGATTCAAGCGAGACTTAGCTTTTGACATGTAGTGCAATGAGCCACAAACCGCTCAACATCTCGCCTCATCTTTGGCCAAAAGAAATGTGTGGTCGAACGCCCTCCGCCTTCTTAGCACCAAATGACCCATCAAACCGCCTCCATGCGCCTCTTGCAACAACAAAGACGAACGGAGCCAACTGAATGCATAGGCTGTTAGCTCTAAACAAAACCCATCATTGATCACGAATTTATTCCATGCTTGACCCTCTTTACAATGCAACAACACATCCTTAAAATCAGCATCAAAAGTATATTGTTCTTTAATAGTTTCAAGACCAAAATGTAACAATCAAGTTGAGACAACATGGTATAGCGTCGAGACAAAGCATCAAGAATCACATTATCCTTCCCTTTCTTGTGTTTAATGACATAAGGAAAAGATTCAATAAATTCAACCCACTTAGCATGTCTATTTATTCAAATTGGTTTGACTACTAATATGCTTAAGTGATTCATGATCTAATGAATGACAAATTCTTTAGGCCATAAATAGTGTTGCCACGCCTCTAAAGAACTAACAAGAGCATACAATTCTTTATCATACGTGGAATAATTAAGAACAGACCATTCAATTTTTTCGCTAAAGTAGGCAATGTGTTTGTTTTCTTGCATCAACACACCACCAATACCAATTCCGCTAGCATCACATTCGAGTTCAAAAGTCTTACCAAAATCCGAAGTTGGAGCAATGGTGTGTAAGCTTGTCCTTCAAAAGATTAAAGGACCTCTTGTGATGGCCCCAATGGAACACAACTCACTTCTTTGTCAACTCAATCATCGGTGTCGCAATGGTGCTGAATTCTTTGACAAAGCGGCGATAAAATCCTCGCAAGGCCAAGAAAACTCAAGACTTGGGAGACTGTCATGGGCCAACTCCATATCGCCTCCACCTTGGCTCTATCAACCTCAACCCCCTGTGGAGTCACAACATAGCCAAGAAAGAGACTCGATCCGCAAAAGGTGCACTTCTCAAGGTTACCAAACAAACGTGCATCTCTCAAAGCATTAAAAAACAGACGTAAGTGAGTCGAATGTTCATCCATGGACTTGCTATAAATCAAGATATCATCAAAGTAAACGACCACAAATTTGCCAATGAAAGGACGAAACCTCGCTCATTAATCTCATGAAAGTGCTAGGTGCATTAGTTAAACCAAAAGGCATGACTAACCACTCATACAAGCCGAACTTAGTTTTAAAAGCGCTTCCATTCATCGCCAAGTTTCATTCTTATTTGGTGGTATCCACTACGCAAGTCAATCTTTGTAAAAATTATAGCACCACACAACTCATCAAGCATGTCGCTCAGCCTAGGAATAGGATGACGATACCGTATAGTAATGTTGTTAATGGCTCTACAATCTACACACATACGCCAAGAACCATCTTTTTGGGAACCAAAAGAACAGAACAAGACAAGGACTAAGGCTCACGACGTACTCCACGGTCCAAAAGGTCTTGGACTTGGCGCTGAATCTCCTTAGTCTCTTCTGGATTGGTCCCAGACGCCGCACGGTTTGGCAAGCTCGCCCAGGATCAAATCAACTGGTGCTCAATCTCTCGAATGGGTGGAAGTCCCGGAGGTATCTCATCGTGAAAACATCTCTAAACTCCGCAAAAGGTTAGTGACAGAGCAGCAAAGTGCAAGGCATATTATCAAGAGAAAATAAAGCATCTTTGCACACAAAAGCATAGCATGTATCATTAACATCATCAATTGCAGCAAGGTCTGATTTTGTGGCAAGCATAACAGAATTTTTCAAATGGAGTACTTGCTGTTTTTCGTTTTATCATGTTCCTTTGGATCATTTAGCAGCTCGCCTCTATCGGCCTCTATAATTTTCAGTCAAAGGGAAAGTAACTTTCTTTTCTTATGCATAAAAGTGTATGTGTTACTACTACCATGGTGTAAAGCATCATTATCAAATTCCCAAGTCGACCCAATAAAAGAGAGCATGCTTGCATGGGAACCACATCACAATCAACATGATCAACATAAGCACCAATGGAAAATGGACTCTGCATGTTTATGCTACCTTAGCTTTTCCGAGTCATTTAACCATTGAATATGGTATGGATGTGGATGCGTCGC
This sequence comes from Bonia amplexicaulis, assembly GCA_036346245.1. Taxonomy (NCBI): domain Eukaryota; kingdom Viridiplantae; phylum Streptophyta; class Magnoliopsida; order Poales; family Poaceae; genus Bonia; species Bonia amplexicaulis. The sequence goes on from CM070736.1 coordinate 27,065,734, forward strand.
GTGGTCAAGCCAAGCTTCTTTACCAAATCGTAACTCACCGTTGTTGCAACTTCCTCCATCAATGATGACACGCACGCCGGTTCTTGATTGCAAAGAAGGTCTGAAACAAATTATGGCGTTGAAGTTTATCGGGTTGTTGTACCTGTAGGCCGAGGACGCCGCACAATGATGTTCAGAGCGCCGCGGACGCCCCACCAAGGACGAGGTCGCCATCACCACCGCCATTGTCGCCCGAGGCAAAGCAGCAGATCATCATCATCCTCCTCGACATCCGGCGTCGATGTAGCCCATCTTCGTGGCGATGTATGCCCGCTGGCTAGGCAATTCTTCCGCACATGACCAAGTCCATGACAGCGTGGCATCGAATGCCGGAGAGCGACCCGCTGAAGCCACTCAAGAAGAACTCTTGGTCGACCCCGCAAAGAATTTTTGAAGAATCGCAAGGCGTGTCATGGAAGGTGGCTTCTGCGCCGCCGCCATCTTGTTCATAGGTGGTGGAGGAGAACGAAGACTCAAGAAGACTTGGGCAGCCCCGCCGATGTAGTCGTCATGGGTGTAGAAGGGTCGTCCCATGCGTGCCTTAGTTGAATCTGTGTGTCCTCGCAATTCTTTTTCTCGCAAGCATAGCAAGGTGGAACAACCGTTGATGAGTAAATTCTTTATAATCAACAATGTCCTCGATTTCACACAGAACCCCCGTGAGAAACGACAAATCTTATCCTCCGTGTCCTCAACAACCCCACAACGCACCATACCCTTTTGAAGCTCAAAGATAATAGTCTTGAATGTAACTATCACCTTGTTCTAAGCGCTGCAATTTTTTCTCAATTCAAGTTTATATGAGGGAGGAACAAAACGACACGCATAGCTTCTTTTAACCGCCTCCCATGTATCAAAGTTGTGCGCATGGTACTTAGTTCATTCCACCGATAATAGCAAAGTCCTTAAACTCACTAGTAGCTTGTCTAACTCTATGTTGCTCGTGAACTAAGTGAGAGTTAAACTCGTTTCACCGCATCTCCCAATCAAGATATATTTCAGATCATAAAGACCAGAAAAGATGGAATGGTAAACTTGACTTTAGCAAAGGGTCGCCGTTACCATGACGGTTCCGTTATTACCTCCCATACCATGTCGGTTTTGTCAAGACGACGACGTAGTCGCATCTTGTGTCGCCCACGATCAATGTTGCCATCTCGCATCATACCGTGGCTTCATCATGATGATGGCCGCATTGACTGTGGTAGGCGTGCTCCAATGTGTCCATCCGACCGCTGAGGTCACCATCCGCCGCCCACCCGCCAATGCCTTCCGTGGTGTTCAATCGGTAATGGCGGCGACGATGGTGTCCAATCCGCCGAGATCGCTGAGTGAAGCATTTTGTTTGTCGAGCGCAGCTTGTAGCCGGCCGCGACTAACACACACGCTGAAATCGACCGGCAGCCGCCCTCTTCGCTTCTCGCCATGGTTAGTGGAAATACAGGAAAACAAAAGGATGATCCCTATCAACTACAAAGGAAGGGAGTGGGAACCCAAGAAGGAAGTGGCTTACCAAGCTCTTACAAGTGTGCTTACCAAAGCGCTGGTGGTACAACCTGGTCGGTTCGTGATACCTTGTCGAGCGTGGTAACGATTGCAAGGGTCAAACCGTGCTATCCGTAGTAGATATATGTAGTTTGAAGGCCAAATATGTCGTTGGAACACAAATCAATAATGATAGTAATGCTGAATAAATGTCCAAAGTATGGTCCTAGTTGTCGGCCTAAATGTGTCCTATAACAAGTATGAGATGATGAACAAGGAGTCAAGAATGTAATATGTAAGCAAAGACAAGAACAAAGATGGCTGCACCGAGAAGCTCAATTCAAAGATAAGCACAAAACAAATAAATTATTGGCACCTAAAACCGTGCTCACGTGTTTTTTTTTTTTTTTTTTGTTGCGCCACGGATAGCACTCTCCTCTCTACTATAGCCGAAATTTTTCTTTTTTTATATTTTTTCACAGAGCATACGTAAATAGGAACCTCACAAAGTTGCAACTCAATCGGATGTAAGGAGTGGCCTATGTAAAATAATGAATGTGTCAGAATTCGGTGATTCAATTTCGAGCGCAAGTACTACACTTTTCAGCCGATTTCGAAAATAAATTCACCAAGGAGTTTCGGATGTAAATTTAATTTCACCCAATTTCAAAAAGCAACCGATTTCGAGTCCAGATGTAAAGTTATGGTCGTTGAAGATGGACCCCAAGTTATGGTTGTCAGGAGGTCAAACGAAGATCTGGGTGGAGGGAATTTGTGGAACTGTGGAAGCTCTGGGAAAGGTGGGGATGATGCGTGATCACGAGACGTGATGAATGACGAAACAGAGGGTTAACAGAGGGTGGGATATGGGTGGAAAACAAAACAGAGGGTGGAAAACGCGATGGGTGACGGCTAGGGTTTGAAGGGTGGTAGCGGAAGGAATACAACTCAACAAAACACGATCTAAACCAGCAACACAACTCGACTAAGGACACAAACTCAACACTACGGACTCGAATCAACTTGTGCAAAGGCTAAACGAGATCTAGGACAGAAACAACCTATGACTACAATTTTTTGTAGGGCTTTTTCTGGACTCTAGGACGAAACCGAAAATAACAAAGGAGGGGTAACTCAACCCGGAGGAACACCAAGCTCTGATTACCACTTGATGGGAACGGGTCCCGATCTTCCAACAGGTTCTGGATATGTTCGACGGTGGAGGCGCGACAAATCGATCCGGCTTCCGAACGACACGCCCAACCCCGCAATCGCAGCACCACGCCTCGTGTTATCAACCGCGCTGCCTGGTTGACCTTGCCAAGAAGGCTAATCCGCCTGCGAATCAAGAACACAAGCAAGAACAAGGAAGAACACAACCAAATTGCAGATATATTGATGAAGCACTCAAAATTGGGGTTTCACAAACCGATGACGGCGAAACTGTTCAAAGACAGAATTAATCTAAGCAAAACCCGACCCTAATGGTGGGGTGGCGACTGTATATAAAGGAGTAAGGCGGTAAAACCCTGGACGATCCTTAATGGACTCCAACACGATACAAAGCCGAACGCCCAAAAGACGGTGTCGCAGCACCCTGACAGATTCTGGACGTCTACTTGTTTCGACGATTCCCGTTGACTCAGAAGGAATTTTGATATGAGACCAGAGCCATTGAAAGGTTATCTTCTCAGCTTTCCATACATATGTGGAACGTCCAAAACGGAGTCCGGATGCGATCTGGGCGTCCGCTTTAGTGCAGTTTGGTCCTGACCTGAATTGATTCGAAGTCGGTTTGAGTTGACATCCAACATGATTCGTCCGTCCTTGCTGGACTTGTGCGCCTCGTAGCCCTTCTCCAAGTACTTCTTGATCCTCTCCATGGTTCCTAATCATAATTAAATCATTAGGTAGCAATCGATTCTCAAATGAACCAAAAGAAGTATTTAGGAACGAGCTCACCTCTAAATTCAATTGTCGGGCGCGAGCTCTAGTGATTGGTACTTGAATATCAAGTGGAGGAGTGTTGTATGTATCCGAAGAAGTGATGTCCTCATCAAAGCGACTGGGGGGTAATGTGTGCATTATATATTACCTAGACTTAGATGTTATACGTGCACACACAGCCTTAGGTCTAACTTGTCTAGGCCAAGAAAACGCGAGCGACGCCCTAGTTTCCTTCGTTGTTCCCTCCATCCGCTGGGGCATCTTCGTGATCATAATGATCTTGTGTCCCTGCTTCGCTTTGGTACGCGAGTGTGAGCACACTAACCACCGTGCTCAAAGAAGTCATCACACGTAATGCGTAATAGTATGCCGGGTTGATCAAGGAAGGCTTAGGTTTATTTTATTTTGCCAGAAATTGCCCTTTTCAATACAGTACTTAGAAATCCCTAGGACCTAGCAGTTTTTGAAAGACACAAGTTTAGTGAAATGTAATCGTCTTAATAGTGGTATAGAGCCCATCCACCATTACATGGCCTCTGCACCTTATATCATCTTCCATCATTATAGTTGCCTGTCTTACCACTGAGACGACACCCAGGACAATTCCAAACTAGGGCCTTTCATTGCCCTCCATTTCCCCATTTCACCCACAACTCATTTTTGAAACAGAACTATATCTAGTTAAGTCCCCATGTCTGCCCATGACCGTGGGCACGGCTATTCGAATAGTTTTGACTCGCAGAGTTTGTACACATTCCCACAAGAGATTGCCAACTCATGTCCCCACATGATTCCTTAGTCATATGGTTGAGCAGATCGTCACGTTGACTTTTCAAATATCTAGCTTTTTCGCATCTCACCCTATGGGCTTATCGACTATGTGGGTCCCATACGTTGCACGGATGTTTTCCATAGTCACCAACGAGCCGGCCCCCTCCTCAGCGCTAGTACAGCTTGAAACTTCACCCCCTTGGTGTCCCTTCAGCCTCCCATGCCCTTGCGATCCACTCCTATCCACTACAGTGAGATGAGTCCGGGTTTCATAAATTTACTTTGCCAGTTGTATTTTATGACTTGTGGTTGTACTGTTTACACCTGCCAACATGACAAGATTCGGTCCTTAGGGTTATCCGAGTGGTTCTACTACATCCCATACTCTTTGTGCTTCCCTCAGACACATACCAGCCCCAAATCATCCACCCGATACTAAGCAAGTTTGAGGCTTTGGGAGCATAAAATAACAGCTCCAAATTTTCTCCCGCTATTCCCACCATGATCGCCCAAATCATTGTCATATTTGTAAGTGAGATATTTTGGGACAGCTAGCGCCCCGCTTATCTAGCAATACTAAGCAAGACGATATATCATAACTCTATTTGTGAAAACTACATTATGATAGCTTTGCTAAGGCGACAAGGTTCACATATCCCAAGAGCTTCACAGGTAATACTAACAAGCATAATAATGGGTATATATCTAAAATCTATAAAGCTGAACATAATTTATCACATAAAATAATACCATGCATATGGATAATTTAAAGGAAATTAATTTGCATAAACATGGGTTCAACATGATCAAAGTGATAACTCGCCTTGGTCACAAAGTGGTCCGGCTCTTGATGCTCGGGGTTGCTAGGTTGGCTGCCTCTGTCTTCTCTTGAGCCTCAGATGCTATTTTAATCGACGTGAAGATTTGCATAAAAGAAAACAACAAATCACTCCAAATAACACCGTAAATTCAGATGAACTCTAAAATTATGATTTATACCTATTTTAGGGAGACTTATTTGCATATAATTTTATCATTTCTCTACATTATATTTACATATTTATATATGTATCATCCATGTATACATGAATATATATATATATATATATATATATATATATATATATATATATATATGCATTTCTTTATTTTACTTTATCCGCCAATTCATTATTGCAGATACTAAATAGAATTTCTAAATTTTGGGACCAAACCATATCCTCTTTTACTGGATCATCTTTTCATATTCGCATTTTAAAATTTTGTTTTCTATTAGTTAAATAGGTGTGTTCTTTTCCTGACTTCTTAACCAAACTCCAAAGAAAATGCAATAAAAATTCCAGTCAAATATAATATATCGCAAAATAACTCATAATATTTCTTTTTTACAAAATCTAAATTTCCAGGATGTTACAAATCTACCCCCCTTAAAAAGAATCTCGACCCGAGATTCACCTAACCGTGAACAACTCGTAATCTCTTCTTAGCCGGTCTTCGCTCCTGTGTGGCCTCCTTCTTTGAGTGACGGCCCACCGCACTGCAGTGCGAATGGTCCGATTTCGGTCTTCTTTCCACGGTGTCCAAGATTTTAATTGACGCCTTGTAGGTCGTCGTTTCGATCTCAATTGCCTCCATCGTGGTTTGATCTTCCCACTGTAAGGCACTTCTTGAGTTGGGATACATGGAAAACAATGTGCACATCTGCTAGGCTTGCGGGCAGATCTAGCTGATAAGCCACTTCTCCCTTCTTGGCTATAATTGGGAATGGTCCAACATAGCGAGGGGCGAGCTTGCCTTTGACTTTAAACCGTCTGACTCCTCGGAGGGGTGACACCTTTAAATAGACATAATCTTCGACCTCAAAACTTAATGGCTTTCGTCTCTTATCCGCATAACTCTTTTGTCCGGATCTGGGCGGCTAATAGTCGATCTCTCGATCGTGCGGACTTTTCTTCTCGTCATAGAGTATCTCGTCCGAATATGTAGCCTTCTCCTACTCGACCAAGCAGTAAAGGGGTTCGCACTTCTCCCGCATGCTGCTTCAAATGGGGACATCCAGAGGTCGGCTTGGTAGTCGTTGTTGTAGGCGAACTCAGATACGGCAGACATTGGTCCCAGTCTTTAGAGAAATCCAGGGTACAAGTCCAAGCATGTCCTCTAGTATTTGGTTCACTCTCCGCTTGGCCATCCGTCTGGGGTGATAGGCGTGCTGAAATCCAGATGGGTACCAAGGGCCTCATGTAGGCTAGCCTGTAAATGCGAGGTGAACCGGGAACCTCGATCCGAGACTATCCGCTTTGGCACACTGCAAACACACGATGCGTGACATATATAGTTCGCCACTTGTCTCTCTTGTAAGTTGTCTTGACGGGATAAATGTGTGACCTTGATCGCCCTATCTACTACAACCCGTATGGAGTCGATCTCGACCGGTTCGGGAAGTCCAAAGGATAAAGTCCATTCTACTTCTTCCCACTTCCACCGGGTACTTGCAATGGCTGCAATAGCCCCGCCGGTCTCTCGATGTTCTCGCTTTCACTCTTGGCATACATCACAAGAAAGTTACGTGTTGGGCGATGTCTCTTCATACGTGGCCACCAAGCACCACCGCTTCATGTCCCGATACATCTTTGTACTCTAGGGTGGAGGGAGTATGTCAACTATGAGCTTTTTGAGTATAAGATCCTTGAGGCCCTTCTCCGTGGGGTACAAAGATACGTGTCCTGCACTCAAAACCCTTGTTGATCCACGATATCTTAGGTGCCTTCGCTTCCATTGATCTCTTCAACCTCAAAGTGGTTGGGTCTTCTTGTTGTGCGGCGATAATCCTTTCTTCTATGCTTGGTTGCAATTCCATTGTCGCTAAGGTGCCTTCTTCCACTATTTCCAAATTCAAAGCCATCAATTCTTTATATAGCTCGTGTTGTTGCTCCCGCATCATGAGGGTATTACAACAGACCTTACGCTTAGGGCATCCGCCACCACATTGGCTTTGCTCGGATGGTAGTGAACACTCGTGTCATAATCCTTGATCAATTCTAACCATCTCCTTTGCCTCGCATTAAGGTGTGACCGAGTAAAGAAGTACTTGAGGCTCTTGTGATCCACGATATATCACGGTGGTTGCCAATCGATAATGCTCCAAATTTTAAGGCATATACCATCAAGCTAATTCCGTGTCATGGTGGATAGTTAGCTTCATGGGGCGGTTATGATGATGCGATGCCACAACCTTGCCTCCTTGCATCAAGACGCATCCCATCTTGATGGGAAGCATCACAAGATACTTCAAAATCCTTATGACATCGTGTAGAACTAGCACCGGTGGTAGTCAATCTTTTCTTAAGCTCTTGAAAGCTTCCTTCGGTGTTTTGGTCCATTCAAACTGCTCCTTCTTGAGTAGTCGGGTCAATGGTCTGCTACCTAGAGAATCCTCTATGAATCTTCTATAATATCCGCCAATCCAAGAAAACTCTCGCACTTCAAAGGATTGAGGTGGGTTGCTTCCATTCTCACACCGCCGCAATCTTGGGTCAACTGATACTCCTCCCGCAGACACTATATGTCCCAAGAAGCTGATGTCGCTAGCCGTAATTCACACTTGCTAAATTTGGCATGTAATCGATGTTCTCTTAGCTTTCTAGCACTAGGCGCAGATGTCGGCAATGCTCTTCGCAGCCTTTGAGTAGATAAGGATGTCGTCAATGAACACCACCACTAACTTGTCCAAATATTCCATGAATACTTTGTTCATGAGGTTCATAAAGTAGGGGGCATTTGTTAGACCAAAAGACATGACCAGAATTGCAGACAAATCCATATCTAGTGGTAAAAGCCGCCTTGGGTATATCCTCACCCTAATTTTCACCGGTGGTAACCCGATCTCGATCTATTTTGAAAAGATGGTGGCTCCACCAAGTTGGTCAAATAGATCACGATCCCGGAAGGGGTATTTATTCTTGATGGTTACTTCATTTAACGCCCGATAATCCACACACATCCTAGATGTGACATCCTTCTTCTTTACAAATAATACCGAGATCCCCAAGGTGAGAAACAAGGCCTGATGAATCCTTTCTCTTGCCATCAAGTTGGGTCTTCAACTCTTCCACTCATCTACTATCATCCTATATGGTCTCTTGAGATGGGAGCAAAGACCCGTTTCAAGTTAATGACAAACCTGTGTCTCTATCCGGGGCATGCTGTAGGTCTTCGTGGAACACTTCCTGATAGTCTTGTACCTCCATCATTCCTTCTAAGGGTACATCTTCACAATAATATATTGCACGGCCCCATCGGTATGGTCGGTCCACTTTTACATCTATTGTCATCCCAGGACACTTAGTCGCCTTCACCGCCCCGTGGCACGCCTATAACCCCTCGATATCTGGCTAACCAGTCCATTCCTAATATAATATCCAAAGTCTCATGAGCTTAGTAATATGAAGTTCTAAGAAGTCGCACCACTCCATGGTAACCGCTACCTGTGGCACACTAAGGTAGCGGTAATCATACCACCGGTGACTTAAGTACCATCGCCTCTTTAGAGGATAAATAGGTAACCCCAGCTTATCAAGATACCCTTTGGATACAAATGAATGTGAAGCTCCCGAGTCAAATAAGGTTTGCACCGGTATTGACTTGATGAGAACGCACTCCATAAGAACTCCCGCAGCTTCCTCCGCCGTGATATGGTTGACTCTACCACTGGGCGCTGGGGTACCCCCGCTAGCTTGCGATGTCCGAGGCCTCACTCGGGCACCAAAGCTTGGCTACCGATGTGGGTGTTTTGTTTGTGTGGGCACCTACCGGTGAAATGCCCCTTCTCCACAAATGCAGTGCTTAAGGTTGGCAGTGGTTTGTACCGGCATCGACTCCTGCAAGAGGAGCTTGAAAAGAACTTCCACTTGATCGGGTGCCGGAGTTGGAGCCCGGGTTGATTGGGTCCGAGAATGAGGGGTTGTTGAAGAACTTCAATGAATCTCCTTGCGGCGCCGAAAGTTGTTAGCTAGCTACTACCGGCCTCCATTCTTCTTTTCATTTTCTAGAATTAGAGCCTTGTTCGCCACCGGTGGAAGTCGGTGAAGTCTTGCACAATCAATTGCACCCTTAACTCCTCGCTCATGCCTTCGAGGAATCTATTAATCTTCTTCTTCATCGCCACGTCTGCTGGAGCGTAGCGAGCAAGCTGGGTAAACTTTGTGAGATATTCATTAATTGCCATGCCTCTTTGCTTGAGAGTGCGAAATTGCTCTTCTTCATCCTTATGACTCCGCCGACGGTTGGCCTTAAAAGTCCGCCCCGAACTCGACCATGGTATGACATCCATGTCACCGTCTGTGGAGGTTCTTCCGGCCTTGGCGGCAAGATAGTTCTCCCACCAATTTGCACTGCTCCTCAGAGCCGATGAGCCGCAAATATTACTTTTGTCATCTCTCACAAGACTTAGCCAAGCGCTTCCTTTCCGTATCCCGGCCAATCTTCGCCTTTGAGAGGCTCGCTCACGAGGAAAAGTGAGGGGTCGGGTCCTCCGAAAGTCACCAGTCGCCTCTAGACCGCTGGAGCTACCTGTCGCCTTCAGATCAATAGCCCGCAGCAATTGTTCACGCGCCATGACTTGCGCCATGGTGGGGTTGGCTGAGAGGAAGGTTGGCTTTTGATGGTGGGCTTGTTCACGCCACTGGCAAGACATCGGGCGTGGAGTCCACCACTTGGTTGAGGTGGTATTGGCTTGGGCCCGGTCACCTTTGATCGCCATCTCGCATCATAGTTTTATGACTTAATACTATTACTAAGCAATTAAAAGAAGGTTGCCACTTCATGCAATAAAAGCAAACAAGAGAAACGACAAAATAATTTCAACACAAGACCGCTTCTTAAGCATAAAATAAACATCACATAGCCGCCTTCTAGGTCGACTTACTATTACAACACAATAATTAAAGTCTCGACCGACTAGCAACCACGATACGTAAAGTCCGCATAACATGCCGGATACATCAACTAGTACTCGCCACACCGGCAAGTACGGACCACCCACCTACTCCTCCATATAGCCAACCCCGGGCCGGAGGGGCCGAGTCCGCACTAAGAGCGGACCCATCGCCACCGAACTCTGAGGGGCTGTGTCGAGTCTCGAGGGTGAGCGGCGCGCGCGACCTCCCCGGCGAAGAGCCGATCAGGTCTCGAGGTCGACGCCTGCGCGGCGCCGCAAAGTGAGTCCACTGGGTCCTGGGGGCCGTGCGCAGGGCCGGTGGGGGCAGAGCTGGACTCGACGGGCCGCGCCTGCCGCTGGCCGCCTCGCTTTGGCCGCCGCCAAGGCCCGCCAGACCGGGCGAGCCGCTGGCGAGGGTCGCCACCCGCAGTGTGTGGCGACGAGGTGAACCCGTGGACGTGATCTCCTCAGAGCAGTTAGCAGGGCCGATCCCATGACCGTCAGTCAACCCGATGCGTAAGCATCGGTTGTTTTCGCCGTAGGCGGTAGGTTCATTATATCGCGCATTCTCCGGCGCGATGGGTAGTAGCGTAAGGGGTTGAGCCAAGGGGCTTTGTAATGTCGCATTAGCCTGCATGCGGCAAGAAGGCGGCAGGCGCCCGGAGTGCCACGGTCCCGATGGTCCGCCGGTGCTCGTCCGAAAACATGAGGCGGGTCGTATGTAGTCTTCTGCAGATGAACATCTCGATCAACCAGACTCTCTCCTCCCGCCAGTGGTCTTGAGCCCACTCAGACACGGGCCGGTCTGGGTACCCTGTAGTGAAGGAGCTGCAGATACTGCAACCCCCTCAGACTCCAGGCCAAGTAGTCCCGCCACCTCCTCTCCACCTCCCGCCATCCGTAATTTAAATCCCTAGTGCTAGTAACTTTCAAAATATTAATGAAAGATAGAATGTAATGTATCTAAGGCTAAGGATAGAAATGTAAGTAATACACTATATTTTTAGAAATTCTTTTATATAGTTTGCAAATTTAGATCCTATATTCTTCCTAACGTCCATACTAAGGCCTTTACCCTACAACAGATGTTTCGATACCAGCCGCTGTCACCCGGATTTTTCAATCTAGAATTTCAGGATTACCGCATTATTCCCTCGATCAAGACATAATGCGCACATGTACATTGTCGATCATTCCATACATCGCTAAACAAGAATATTACTGCATCATGGTTCAAATTACACCGCTTCAGCGATAGTTTACAAAAGGGCACTTAGACCGAATGTCATCATTACATCCATATAGCGTAAGCGAAGCAAAAGTAAGTCCAATGCCGTGCAAGCGACTTGGGGTAATGTGCATTATATATTACCTAGACTTAGATATTATACGCACACACAAGCCTTAGGTCTAACTTGTCTAGGCCAAGAAACGCGAGCGACGCCCTAGTTTCCTTCGTTGTTCCTTCCATCCACTACCGGGCATCTTCGTGATCATAATGATCTTGTGTCCCTGCTTCGCTTTTGGTACGCGAGTGTGAGCACACTAACCACCGTGCTCAAGAAGTCATCACACGTAACGCAAGAATAGTATGTCAATGATCAAGGAAGGCTTAGGTTTATTTTATTTTGCCGTAAATTGCCCTTTGCAATACAAGACTTAGAAACCCTAGGACCTAGCGCTTTTGAAAGACACAAGTTTAGTGAAATGTAATCGCTTTAATAGTGGTATAGAGCCCATCCACCATTACATGGCCTCTCGCACCTTATATAATCTTCCAAAGATTATAGTTGCCTATCTTACCACCGACGACACCTGTGACAATTCCAAACTAGGGCCTTCATTGCCCTCCATTTCCCATTTCACCCACAACTCATTTTTGAAATGTAACTATATCTAGTTAAGTCCCCATGTTCCGCCCATGACCGTGGGCACTATTATTCAATAGTTTTGACTCGCAGAGTTTGTACACATTCCCCACAAGAGACCGCCAACTCGCTGTCTCCACATGATTCCTTAGTCATATGGTTGAGCGCGTCACAAGGACTTTTCAAATATCTAGCTTTTTCGCCATCTCACCCTATGGGCTTATCCTACTTTGTGGTGGATCCCATACGTTGCACGGATGTTTTCCACACCACTAGCGAGCTGGCTCCTCTCCCCGCAGCAGCTAGACACACTGAAAACTTCACCTCCCTTGGTGTCCCTTCAGCCTTCCCATGCCCTTGCATCCACTCCTATCCACTACCGGTGAGATGAGTCCGGGTTTCGATAAATTTACTTAGCCAGTTGTATTTTACTGCACTTGTGGTTGTACTGCTTTACACGGCTAACATGACAAGATTCGGTCCTTAGGGTTATCTCGAGTGGTTCTACAACATCCCATACTCTTTGTGCTTCCCCCGCACCACATACCAAACCCCCAAATCATCCACCCGATACTAAGCAAGTTTGAGGCTTTGGGAGCATAAAATAATAGCTCCAAATTTTCTCCGCTATTCCCACCATGATCGCCCAAATCATTGTCATATTTGTAAGTGAGATATTTTGGGACAGCTAGTCCCCTGCTTATCTAGCAATACTAAGCAGTACGATATATCATAACTCTATTTGTGAAAAACTACATTATGATAGCTTTGCTAAGGCGACAAGGTTCACATATCCCAAGAGCTTCACTGTGTAATACTAACAAGCATAATAATGGGTATATATCTAAAATCTATAAAGTCGAACATAATTTATCACATAAAATAATAGCATGCATATGGATAATTTAAAGGAAATTAATTTGCATAAACATGGGTTCAACATGATCAAAGTGATAACTCGCCTTGGTCACAAGTGGTCCGGCTCTTGATGCTCGGGGTTGCTAGGTTGGCTGCCTCTGTCTTCCTCCTCGCCTTGTATGCTATTTTAATCGTACGCGAAGATTTGCATAAAAAGAAAAGCAACAAATTACTCCAAATAACACCAGAAATTCAAATGAACTCTAACAATTATGATTCCAGTTCCATTGGATAGATCTTGAATTTAGACGAATTTAGAAATTTATCTCACTCAATTTAGAATTAAAATGAAGAAGTTATGCCATTTTAAAATTCTCGCTCATATAAATCCCTAAATTATTAAATTTCGATGTGTGGGCCCATCGCTATTTTTAATTCATTCGATTTATTTTATTATTTTCCGCTCGAGTCTCCGCCATGGGGCCCACATGGCGGTGACTCGGGTCTCCCTCACACCACGACAGTGGGGCCCGCTGCGCCAGCCCGCCTTCCTACAACAACGACAAGTGGGTCCCACACGGGTAGTGAGCCACAAGTCAAGGGCCCGCCGACAGTGGGACCTGCCCCGTCACCGAGCTCTCGGTCCGGCAGCCCGACATGTGGGGCCCTGATGTCACAAATATTAAAAGAATGGCTCAACCCAAAGACGCGGAGCCGGGGCTCGAACGCCACCGGGAGCCAGGGGAAGGGATCACCGTAGTAACCAAGTGGGCGGGAGGCGCTGCTCACCCCTTATGCATGCTAATACCTCTTAAGGTATGCGCGAGGGAGGTCAAGGAGTGGCCGAGGCCATGAGGCGGCAGCCGACGGCGAGGGTGGCCTGGGTGCCGGTGAAGGCCAAAACGCTGCCCCGAGCCATGTGAAGTTGATGGAGGGTCGGCGGGGCCTGTGCACGGCATGCCCACGGCATGCAAAGGGCGGCGGCCGGGAGGTGCTCCCGACGGCGAGCTACAAAGCACGGGAAGCTCCTGCGAGGGCGGGTCGACTTCACGGTGCTCCAGAGGTGGTGTGGGAGTGAGGAATCGGGTGAGGTGGCTTGGCTCATGGATTGTCCCGGCGCCGAGTTGGGGAAGGAGGCTGGCCGGCGGCGATTTGGGGGGTGTTAGGCCAATTGCTCGTAGGGAGAGCATCCTGGGAGCGTCGGGAGGACGAAGGGAGGGCTCGGGTTTCTTATAGAGGCGTGAGGAGGGCCGGCACCGAGTGCTCCTCCTGAGTTGTCGCGTCGAGCGAGCGGGGCAGCGGCGGAAGAAGGCGCAGGGGCGTGATGGCCCGCGTGGCTCGAGGAGCCAGAGGGCTAGAGCGTGCATGCGCGAGGGCCGAGCGCGGGTGGGAAAAAAAGAGGCGGCAGAATCGGGCGCAAAGGGCGACGCAGGGCGCGCGTCGGGCAGGGCGGCGGCGGTCCGGGTCCGGCGGGGAGGACCGCCGGTCCGGCGCGGTGCCGCGGCGGTCGGGACGTGAGCGAGGCGAGCGGGGCGAGGCGCGCCTGAAGGAAGCGAGGGAGAAGGTGGAGGAAGAAGAACAAAGGGCCGGGGCGTGGGTTAATGGCGCTGGGTTGGGCCTATGGTTCAATTTTCTTTTGATTTTATTTTCTTTTTTCTTTATTTTATTTATGTGTATGTATGTACATATATATATATATATAGCCTACATGTATTTCCATACCTATTTTAGGGGACTTATTTGCATATAATTTTATCATTTTCTACATTATATTTACATATATATATATATATATATATATATATATATATATATATATATATCATCCATGTATACATGAATATTATATATATATATATATATATATATATATATATATATGCATTTCTTTATTTTACTTTATCTCGCCAATTCATTGTTGCAGATACTAAATAGAATTTCTAAATTTTGGGACCAAACCATATCCTCTTTATCGGATCATCTTTTCGATTCGCATTTTAAAATTTTGTTTTCTATTAGTTAAACAGTGTGTTCTTTTCCCGACTTCTTAACCAAACTCCAAAGAAAATGCAATAAAATTCCAATCAAATATAATATATCTCAAAATAACTCATAATATTTCTTTTACAAAATCTAAATTTCGTGATGTTACAATACCTACACGAAAGTACATTATAAATGATTAATTTACATGAGGTAAATTAATGTGTATGGTAATGTTGTAATAAAATGCAAAATATTTGGAAAACAATATGAGTTATTGTAATCCCAATGAATATATATCTAAATTAAATATAACATGTGGTTATATTTATAATACTGTAATTACAATATTGGTGGTGAACACCAATTTATTGTATGGCATAGCGCATAAATAAATGTAGCAAATTGCTATAAATTGTGATTTTATGGTATTTATGTTGGATATAATATTTTGCAAAATTCTATTTTCTTAAGTACAATGGTACTCACTAAATGAGAATTTTAAATTTAAATTTGATAAGATAACAAATTTAAATATGGTCGCAATTCATATTATAAATAAAATTGCAATAAAATAATCCTAAATATGTAAAAGTTGTAGAAATGTGTATGCACATTTATTTGAACAATTACATATTTTTCAGATCCTGCAGGGACTGAAATGCTAATTTATAAAGGTAAAAACAGATTTGTACAATTATAAATAAGCACAAGGACTATACCGCAAATTATACAAAAGAAATTTATTTAAAGAAAATCTGCATTTTCCATGAACTAGAGGGAAAATGCAATTTTGAAAACTTGGGTCAAGCCCATTCGACCTTTAGGCCCAAGAGGAAGGTGGGGGGGCTATTGGGCTAAAAGCCCATGTAGGCATCCATATAAAGGAGGGGAGTTAGGAAAACCTAACTCCCCAAACCCTAGCCCCATGCGCCCGCCGCCGCCCCCATGCCGCATGCCGCCGCCGCGGCCCCTTGCAGCGCCGCCGCCGCCTTTGCCATGCCGCTGCCGCCGCTGCTGACGCTGCGCACGGCACATCAAGATCGATGCAAAGATCGCCTTATCGCCGCCACGCCGACAAGGCCGCCACGCTTTGCCCTCGCCACTGGCCGCCACGCCGCCGGTCGTCATACGGGCCGCCAGCAGTTGAAGCCGGGCGATCGTCATAGTCGCCGGTTGCGCGGCCGTCATACGGGTTGGTTATCACGCCATCAAGGCCGCCGGCCGCTGCTACGGCCGGCCGCCACGCCGACTCGGCCGCCGCCACGCCGCTACCGGGGCCGGGCCGGCCCCGGCCGATTGGGGCCGAACAACGCCGGGCCGCAGCGAGCCGGCGGCTGCCGCGCCGGCCGCGCCACGCCGGGCCGATCGGGGCCGAACCGCCGAGCCGGTGCCTCGCTCTGCTGGCTGGTCGCTCCGGCCGCCGCCGCGCCAGGCACGACGCCGCCTCTCCTCTTCTCCTTTCTATGTTGAGGAGAAGGCATCCTCATGGAGGTGTGAGACCATGTGGAGGTCACCCCATGGTTGTGATGAGTAATTGACTCTTGATCTAGAAAGATTGAGTTTGGTTTTGAGGTTTGAGCCGGCTCGCAAAGTCGTAAGTCTTAAGAATGGTCGCAGATCGCCACGACCACGCTGTCCAAGGGCGGAAGGCGTTTACCACCACCGCCATGCTCAAGGCCACCGGAAAGTTTACGACCACACCGCCGGTCGGAAGCCAACCGCCGCCGACGATCATTTTGGATCCGGCCGGAAGCCGTAAAACGCGCGACGCACCATTTTGGGCGTGGTCAAGTCTTTCGGTTGTTTACGACCACGCGCTCTCTCTGCAGATTTGACAAAGGATCAAGCTTATCGAGAGGTATACGACCACGCTACGGCAACATCGGTGAATTTGGCCGTAGTCGGAGTCACCGACGACGCCGACCACTTTGGCCGTGGCTCAAGGCGCTCGACCGCTGAGCAAAATCGAGAACCCACCAGTAGCGCACGACCACGCTGTGTAGTCTATGCCACGCTGGTCGTGGCCTGAGGCCACCGTGGCCATTTACGACCACGCCAGGCATCGCGACCACATTGGTCGTAGTCGGTACGACTACTTTGGCCGTGGCCTGAGGCCCCGTGGCCATTTACGACCACGACGGGCGCCTTCGACCACGCTGGAAGTGGCTGGCGTGAGCGCTGGGAGATTTGACCACGCTGAAGGACGGGTCTTCGACCACGCCAGCACCTCGCAGCCACCACCACGCTGGGGGCTCGTGGTTCGATCACGCTACGCTTGAGACATCGACCACGCTATCACGGATTGAACGTGGTCGAAACTCGCTCGACCACGCTAAGTTTACGTAAGAGCCGTGGTCGCTTGGACTAGAGCTGGTCGCACGACCACCGTAAACGGTCGCTTTGGTGGGAATCGGTCGAACGACTTGGGATGAGGTCGAGGCTTTGAGCGTGCTCGTGAGCTCAAGTGTATCTCTTGTGCAATAGAGTGCTCGGATGAGGTACTAGACTTTGAGCGATAAAGTCAGATCGGTGTTGTATGTGGTCGTAGCAAGCTAGCGTTGGTCGAAGCTTGTGTCCGCATGGTCGAACGAGCTTTGTGATGGTCGTGACGACATGCCGGTGGTCAAGGAAGCAGGAAGTCTTCCGTGGTTTTGACCACTTTGTCTTGTGCTTTTCGGTGGTCGAGGGATTTACGCACTGTGTGTTGTGCCGTGATACTTGTGCCGATTGATGGTCTGTGTGTATTGTGCGGTGCTATGTGATGGTTTGCTTGTCTCGTGTGGTCAGCAGGACTTGAGCTATTTCATGGTGAGGCGGGAGGACCGGACTAGGCACAGGAGGTGTTGAGGTCCGACGGCCGAGACGCCAAGATGATCGAGGCCGTGAGGTGGTTTGAGCCGGGAGACGAGGAACCGAGCCGAACTCGCCAGAGTGAGCACGACGGCAACAACGAGGAGGACCGGACTAGGCTCGTGGAGGAGCCGAGGTCCGACGGTCGAGGTTGGGTGCGGTCAGGCGGGCGAATAGACCGAGACTAGACTCGAGGAGTCTGAGGTCCGACGGCCGGCCATGTGTACCGGGAGACATGTCTTGGTGAGGCTTAGGAGGTCGGGACTAGACAAGGAGTTGTTGAGGTCCGTAACGACGTGGAAAAGTCAAGAGGACGTGGTCGTGCGTGTGGGTCGACAAGATGGACAAGAAAGGTGGAGGAAGCTTCCGGAAGGCGCGTGAGGGGCATTTTGGAGAAATGTCAAAGTCTGGGGAAGCTGCCCCTCCGTAAAGCACCGAGAAAAGAAGTGGATTCGCTGGCGCTAACGGGCAAAGTGCGGTCTCATAGGATAGCGTATAAAGCATTTGAGTTAGCGGGCAAAGTGAGTGATAAAACCCGTGTTAGGTGGGGTTTACGTTATCCTCAGTGTGGACTAATGGATGGATCCATTAGGTTAGTCTCGATGTGAGACTATAAAAGGGAGAGGGAGGCAGGAGTTATATAGAGTTGGTCGGCTAGGCCGTGGAGGCACCGCCTCCCTCCCTTGGGAGTGTATCTGTGTGTGTGCTCTAGGGCTAGAGCTTGTCCTCCTGTGGGGAGTGGTTGCAAAACCTCCGTGTTATGATTTGAGAGGACTCATCTCTCTGCACTTGTTAGAGTTTATCTATGAGATGGGTCCGTGTTTGTGATCCGGGTTGAGAGGTCGTTTTGAGATGTTTTCATTGATTTATTTGCCATCTCTTCATTTTCGCCTTCAGATTTCTTTGAGAGTTGGCTTATATTTGATTTGCTCGTAATGTAGAATCTGCTCAAGGCATTTGGCCGCTCATTCCCGAGAGCAAGGTCGAATCGAGAAATTTCGTGTCTCTCGGCCATGCGCCCGCTTCTCGCTTTCGCTTTTGACCGTGTCGTTTTGCCGACCATTGCAAAGACTTTAGTTTTACTAGGTGATTTTTCTTCCGAGGATGTCAATCTTTGTGGTTAAAATATCTCCTCATTTCGCTTGAAGATTTGGTGTTATCCGGTTTTGGTCTTTGCGGTCGCGGCGCGCATGGAGCGGCTCGCTCGAGCCACGACCACGTGATCTTGGCCGTGCGCATATCCGACCATCGGGTTATCTCGCTTCGCTTCGACAACACAAGATTTACTTGCGATCACGAAGTCTTGGCCTTCGCTTCTCTCGATTTTTGACCAAAGAAAGACATAGATCATCCGCTTTTGCACCGGTTTCCGAGTGCTTGATGGTCGAGATCTCGTAGTCGGTGCCCCACGGTCTCATGAGGTGTCTCGCGACCGCAATGGTTATAGGTGCAAGTCGGTCTTCACCATGTTGATCGCACGACCATGCCATTGGCTTACGATCACGACGGTTCCGACCGACTCATCTTTCGATCTTGTCACCTTGTTTTGGTGGCTATCAACTTCATTGAATTCGCTTGATCATCGATTGCCTACCAAGATGCTCTTCTGGCCGAGTGGTCAAAGTTACGACCACCGCATGTGCTATCAACCGTTGTTTGTTTCGACCATGGTGTCGGTTCAGACCACGTTGTCTTCCCAACAAACGTCGCCTGCTACCGACGCCTGCCTCTCTGGAGTGGATGTATTCGACCACGCTTGAGCTTCCGCCAAGTGGTCGTAATCTAACCACACAAAGGCTCGATTTGGTCATTAGATAGTCTCAATTCCTCCGCCTTCTACTAGACCTCATATCTTGGATCTTCATAGCTTTGTAGCTATTGGAGAATAAGGAATATGTGAATATTTAGAGGAAAATTTATGGGCACCATTCACCCCCTCCGCTGCCATTTCGTCCTACAATTGGTATCGAGCAAGGTTGGCTCAGATCCGATCTTAACCGATCCGGAGCTTGGCAACTAGTAGGGAATCTTGTAAACTTTCCTTTGAATCTTATTGGGGTGTTTTGCCAATGATGTCCTTTGAGACAAGAGGCTTGATTTCGCTAGAGGATGATTTTATTTGCAAGAAACCACAAGTGTGAGCTTTGTGGTACATTCTTGTCCTTTGCTTAATCAAGTGGCGTGAAGGAGAAAGCCTTGAGAACACACGGATGATAATGATAAGGACGAGCTTCGACTTATCATGAGCAAGGTAAAACTTATTATGACCTTGGCCTTGTCCAAGATGAATATACTTGCTCTTCTGGATATTGTGAGGTGCCTAGATTATAAATTGCTAGATTGTTATTGCTAGGTTGAAATCTCATTTCTCATGTGTAGGTTGTGAGTCTTTCTCAGAGATCGGTGAAAATTTAATTTCTACTTGAATGTTAAAATCTGCAAATGAGAAATTAAAACTTTGACTCACCGCACTTGTGTAGAGGAGTATGAGCTACTAGAGTGCAAGAAACCGAGTTCCTCTCGCTGTGTCGTCGTTATAGTCGTAATGCCTCACGACCACAACTCGCGCTCGACATAGTCGTAGCTGCATACGACCATGTCTCGCCGGCGGACACTTCCGCTTGTTACCGTGGTCGAAAGTCCCTACGATCACGATCGCCGGTTCTCGAGCACGCCGCCGCCGATTGCCGTGGTCATAATCGACTTACGCCCACACCGCAATTCCCCACCGAGGTTGTAATGACCAACGATCACATCTCTACCGTAGTCATTCAAAACCACGCCTCGCTACGACCACGCCATTTCTTCTCGACCGTAGTCGAGTACGTAACGACCACTCTTTTTTTGTCGAGTGGCCGGTGTCAAGTCTTGGGTTCAAGCATCCGCTTTCTAACCACTTGGGATCCAAGACTTGGGCACTTTGTTCTTGTTTTTGTAGGTGTCCGACGCTGGATGGAGAACATGGGATCGAATGGATTTTAGTCTTCGCTTCATCACGTGACTAGACCATTTGTTGGTTCTCCACTTCATGGCCTCCAAGAGGCATGTACCTTCACGCTTATGCCTCCACCTACTTTGTGAGCTACTCTATACCTTCATGCCCTTATACTCATGTTTGACCATATTGGCATGTTGTTCTTGTTCATGTGCTCACTTGTTCCATAATCGCATGTTTTTCTCTCAATGCTTTCATGTCATGCCTTTATGTGTATGTCGCTTAAGTATCCATGTACCTTGTTGTATTTGTTACATGCTTAAGCTTTGACTTGACTTCATGAGCTAAGTAGAATGTGTGCATTAGAAGTCAAGTATCATCATGACCTTGTGCTCGTAGTATCTATCATGGTTCACATCTTGCTCCTTATGTTCATTCATCATTATTTATACATGTTAGCATACTTTTCATGATGTTGATTTGCCATGTTGTATGTCTACATGATGTATGCATATGTATGGACAAGATGAGCTTGAGTATATCTTGATAGTTTCTCCGTGTCATGATGGTGCGCTTATTCATGCATTTGTATCTTTCTATTATACATGCTTTTATCCATGCTAGCATATGCTTCGGATCGCTCCTCACACCGCTATGTGTATGGTTGTGATTCATTGTGATACATGTATATCTTGATCTTATTCATTTAAGTTTTGGCATGAAATAAACTGTACAACATCTTTGTAGCATTAGTCCATGCTTATGCTTAGATATCATGAGATTTGTGGTTAGGTCACAAGCTTCTTCTAGTATTTGGTGGCTCTAGGCTTGCCGCCTAGATGCCTTTGTTGAGGGCTAGATTGAGCTTGTATGTGCGTGTTCTCATGTGTTCTATGTCTTTAATACTAGTGATGCTATCGTTGTTATCATTTGTCTCAAGATCGATCCATGCCTGTATATATTTACCCCAAGATTAGGACACCACTGTTCCCCATGTTTAATCCGCAGTTATGAATGAGGGAGAGTGGTACACTGTTTACGATCGCCATCGGTCTTTACGACCACGTCAGTAGTGTCTACAACCACAAGATGGACTCTCGGCGAACCCATACACGACCGTGAGCCGGATTCGACCACCACTCACGACTCAACTTCGCCATGAGGACTCAACTACGACCGATCCTCGACGCGACTCGATCACTCAACCGAGACCCGATCAGTTCACGATCGCCATCGCTCACTAAGCAACCGCTACAAAGGTTGGTTCTCCTTATGATTTTCAAGGCTCGCTTCCCGCCACTTGGCTTTGCATAGTATATGTCTTCTAGTGGTAGGAAGGGTCTTTTGGACAAGAGGAGCCAACTCTAGGTGATGTTGTCTCATTCACACCTCTCATCCAAATGGTTCTCTAGGATTATTTACTACCTAGTTTGGGCTTTGGTTCTCTAGGATTCTCTTCACCTAGGTTGAACTTTTCTTGGCCACTAGAGTCTTTTGCATTGACATAGTGTGCTTTTTGCCCTGTGGTATGAGGTTATAGACTAGAGACCATGAGGATAGGATGTGTTTGGGAATCACCTCTTTGAGCTAGAACCTTCTTTCTCGGATTTTGTGCCAAATTTCCGGTTCTTCTCTTTTGCCTCTCTAGGGGAGTTGGAGTCTTTTGTCTGCTTGGGCTATGTTTCGTGGAGAGCTTAGGTGGTTTGTCCTTATGGACTATTGTGAGAAGGAGTTTCGTGTTTTATCGCTTTATTTATTTATCTTGCTCCCTTCTCATTTTTGTTGCACCGCATCGGGTGTATTTGTTAGTCCTCCTAGCATAGATTAGAGTGTTTCTCTGCCTAGTTAGACTTCTTACTCTTATCTATGCTTTAAGGACTGCATGTTTTCTCCTTTCTTTACCAGCCTTCTTGTTTATTGCTTTGGTCTGTGGGGAGTTCTTTGGGAGCTCGAGCTTAAATTTGACTTAACTCAACTTGAACTAAAAGTCGCATCACATGTTGAGGGGAGTCGATTTTCTCGCATTGCATTCTCGCATTGTAATATAACCACATTGAGCCTTGATTATTATCCGTTATGACATGCTTACAATGTTTTACACCTTGCCATGATTTGTGCTCCATTGCTAATCTGATCATGACTTTATATGTGTAGTCAAGTCTTTGCCATGATAGGTTAATTAAAATGCCAAATTTGACCTAATTCATGTCTTGTTCATATTTGAGACTAGTCAGCTTTGTATTATCTTTTTATGATTCTTGCCATGTCAAATAGGTCGAGTTGAGTCTTGAATCATTGTTGAGCAATAGATTGAGCTATATTAGGTTCTTGATGACACATAAGTTAGTACAATCTATTAAAAGCAAAAGATCTCTTTGTGCGAAAAACCGATCTCACCAATTCCTTCTCATGAGACGGCTTGCCATTGCACAAGGCATGAACTCGTAGGAGTTTTGATGACCAAGATCATTTCCTTAAGCTTCTCGCTTGAATGATCGTGATAAGGCTTGAGGTCTAGCACATGACTGAATAAAAGATGGTTGAAAACAACCATATGATCTCTAAAGAAAATGTCATTTGTGCTCAATTGCTAAAATGTTCAATGTACTCCAACAATTGTATCATTCTTGAACAAATAGCACTCTAGTTGGCTCAACACTAGCTTCTCGATTCCATTTAGCTCATTGACATGGCTTGCATCATTTGTGGATATCATTAGCTAGACTAAAATCTTGTTTGACTTGACTTGCTAAGCACTTCAAATTAAAAAATTTCAGTTTATACCTTCGTTAGCTTAGCTTTCTTTACATACATAGTCATGATCTTTGAAGCATACTTGTATGTTATGGCTTGGTGTAATACATTTTGGTCATTTTGATAATTCTCATGGCTCAAGATACTTTGAATAATCAAATCACCATTTCATCCATCATCATGACTTATTCTCTCTTGCATACTTGATGTGTTTATTGCCAAAAGGGGAGAATAGATTGAAAAAAGAGGAAATTTTCTAATTCGGGAACCTCGCTAGAGTTTTGAAGATCAATTTGCTCTTTATTTATTGCTCTAGTGTTCCTTCCGCGACATGGTCATTATTTCATTTTCTATCTTTGGACCATGTCGCCTTCTACAAACTCAACTTCATATTTTACGGTGTTTGTCAATATACTCATCAAGGGGAGATTGTGAGACCATGTGGAGGTCACCCCATGGTTGTGATGAGTAATTGACTCTTGATCTAGAAAGATTGAGTTTGGTTTTGAGGTTTGAGCCGGCTCGCAAAGTCGTAAGTCTTAAGAATGGTCGCAGATCGCCACGACCACGCTGTCCAAGGGCGGAAGGAGTTTACGACCACCGCCATGCTCAAGGCCACCGGAAAGTTTACGACCACACCGCCGCTGGTCGGAAGCCAACCGCCCGACGATCATTTTGGATCCGGTCGAAGCCGAAAACGCGGCGCACGCACCATTTTGGGCATGGTCAAGTCTTCGGT
Organism: Bonia amplexicaulis; assembly: GCA_036346245.1. Lineage (NCBI taxonomy): Eukaryota > Viridiplantae > Streptophyta > Magnoliopsida > Poales > Poaceae > Bonia > Bonia amplexicaulis. Next base: position 27,089,901 of record CM070736.1, read on the forward strand.
TGTTTACGACCACGCCGCGCTCTCTCGGCAGATTTGACAAAGGATCGAAGCTTATCGAGAGGTATACGACCACGCTACGGCAACATCGGTGAATTTGGCCGTAGTCGGAGTCACCGACGACGCCGACCACTTTGGCCGTGGTCAAGGCGCTCGACTCGCTGAGCTTAAATCGAGAACCGCTACAGTAGCGCACGACCACGCTGTGTAGTCTACGGCCACGCTGGTCGTGGCCGGAGGCCACTGTGGCCATTTACGACCACGCCAGGCATCGCGACCACATTGGTCGTAGTCGGCACGACTACTTTGGCCGTGGCCTGAGGCCTCCGTGGCCATTTACCACCACGACGTGGCGCCTTCGACCACGCTGGAAGTGGTTGGCGTGGAGCGCTGGGAGATTTGACCACGCTGAAGGACGGGTCTTCGACCACGCCAGCACTCGCAGCCACCACCACGCTGGGGGCTCGGTGGTTCGATCACGCTACGCTTGAGACATCGACCACGCTATCACGGGATTGAACGTGGTCGAAACTCGCTCGACCACGCGTTTACGTAAGAGCCGTGGTCGCTTACGACTAGAGCTGGTCGCACGACCACCGTAAACGGTCGCTTTGGCTGGAATCGGTCGAACGACTTGGGATGAGGTCGAGGCTTTGAGCAGGCTCGTGAGCTCAAGTGTATCTGTGTGCAATAGAGTGCTCGGATGAGGTACTAGACTTTGAGCGATAAAGTCAGATCGGTGTTGTATGTGGTCGTAGCAAGCTAGCGCTGGTCGAAGCTTGTGTCCGCATGGTCGTAACGAGCTTTGTGATGGTCGTGACGACATGTCCGGTGGTCGGGAAGCAGGAAGTCTTCCGTGGTTTTGACCACTTTGTCTTGTGCTTTCGGGTGGTCGAGGGACGACCACTGTGTGTTGTGCCGTGATACTTGTGCCGATTGATGGTCCGTGTGTATTGTGCGGTGCTATGTGATGGTTTGCTTGTCCGTGGTGGTCAGCAGGACTTTGAGCTATTTCATGGTGAGGCGCGGAGGACCGGACTAGGCATGGAGGTGTTGAGGTCCGACGGCCGAGACGCCAAGATGATCGAGGCCGGTGAGGTGGTTATGAGCCGGGAGACGAGGAACCGAGCCGAACTACCAGAGCCGAGCACGACGGCAACAACGAGGAGGACCGGACTAGGCTCGTGGAGGAGCCGAGGTCCGACGGTCGAGGTTGGGTGCGGTCGCAGGCGGCGGAGTAGACCGAGACTAGACTCGGAGGAGCCTGAGGTCCGACGGTCAGATGGTGTACCGGGAGACATGTCTTGGTGAGGCTTAGGAGGTCGGACTAGACAAGGGAGTTGTTGAGGTCCGTAACGACGTGGAAAAGCCAAGAGGACGGTCGTGCGTGTGGGTCGACAAAGATGGACAAGAAAGCGTGGAGGAAGCTTCGGAAGGCAATGAGGGGCATTTTGGAGAAATGTCAAAGTCATGGGGAAGCCGTCCTCCGTAAAGCACCGAGAAAAGAAGTGATTCTGCTGGCGCTAACGGCAAAGTGCGGTCTCATGGGATAGCGATAAAGCATTTGAGTTAGCGGGCAAAGTGAGTGATAAAACCCGTGTTAGGTGGGGTTTACGTTATCTCTGTGGACTAATGGATGGATCCATTAGGGTTAGTCTTGATGTGAGACTATAAAAGGGAGAGGGAGGCAGGAGTTATATAGAGTTGGTCGGCTAGGCCGTGGAGGCACCGCCTCCCTCCCTTGGGAGTGTATCTGTGTGTGTAGCTCTAGGGCTAGAGCTTGTCCTCCTGTGGGGAGTGGTTGCAAAACCTCCCGTGTTATGATTTGAGAGGACTCATCTCTCCGTACTTGTTAGAGTTTATCTATGAGATGGGTCCGTGTTTGTGATCCGGGTTGAGAGGTCGTTTTGAGATGTTTTCATTGATTTATTTGCCATCTCTTCATTTTTAGTTCCTTCAGTATTTCCTTTGAGAGTTGGCTTATATTTGATTTGCTCGTAACGTAGAATCTGCTCAAGGCAATTTGGCCGCTCATTCCCGAGAGCAAGGTCGAATCGAGATATTTCTCGTGTCTCTCTCATGCGCCCCGCCTCGCTTTCGCTTTTGACCGTGTCGTTCTTGCCGACCATTGCAAAGACTTTAGTTTTACTAAGTGATTTTCTTCCGAGGATGTCAATCTTTGTGGTTAAAATATCTCCTCATTTCGCTTGAAGATTTGCAAGTTATCCGGTTTTGGTCTTTGCGGTCGGCGCATGGAGCGGCTCGCTCGAGCCACGACCACGTGATCTTGGCCGTGCGCATATCCGACCATCGGGTTATCTCGCTTCGCTTCGACAACACAAGATTTACTTGCGATCACGAAGTCTTGGCCTTCGCTCTTCTCTCGATTTTCACCAAAGAAAGACATAGATCATCTCGCTTTTGCACCGTTTCCGAGTGCTTGATGGTCGAGATCTCGTGGTCGGTGCCCCACGGTCTCATGAGGTGTCCGCGACCGCAGCCGGTTATAGGTGCAAGTCGGTCTTCGACCATGTTGATCGTACGACCATGCCATTGGCTTACGATCACGACGGTTCCGACCGACTCATCTTTCGATCTTGTCGCCTTGTTTTGGTGGCTATCAACTTCATTGAATTCGCTTGATCATCGATTGCCTACCAAGATGCTCTTCTGGTCGAGTGGTCAAAGTTACGACCACCGCATGTGCTATCAACCGTTGTCGGTTTCGACCATGGTGTCGGTCAGACCACGTTGTCTTTCCAACAAACGCCGCCTGCTACCGACAGCCTGCCTCTCATGGAGTGGATGTATTCGACCACGCTTGAGCTCCGCCAGTGGTCGTAATTCAACCACACAAAGGCTCGATTTGGTCATTAGATAGTCCGAATTCCTCCGCCTTCTACTAGACCTCATATCTTGGATCTTCATAGCTTTGTAGCTATTGGAGAATAAGGAATATGTGAATATTTAGAGGAAAATTTATGGGCACCATTCACCCCCTCTGCTGCCATTTCGGTCCTACAGGAGGAGGCCGGTGGAGGAGTGCGGATCCGGAGGCCGGGACGGCGGTTTGCCGTCACGGAGGCGTGTGCCGGTTGTCGGTATGGTCCATAGCGTGGAGCCTGCGCTGTGGAGAAGACGTCGTGCGCCTCCTATGGACGACGACGAACTGGCCTAGAGCCATGACCGGTTGCAATGACGGTGGTGGTCGCCGGACGTGGTGGTGGTGATGGTGGCCTCTCAAAGAGAGGAGCAAGAATGGCGTGAAGACTTGTGTGCAGAGAATCAACTAAAGAAAGGATCTCCAGAAATGCTTTTTTGTGATTCTCACAAAGTGTCATTACCTGTTTCTTTCTCTGTTTGCACTTGTGAATGTATGAGTGTGTGCTGATAACGTGTTGCAAGAAGTATTGAAACAAGTGTAGAGAGAATGATTGTGTGTTTATTCATTGATGTCTTTACAATTTATAGAGAATGAGGGGTGTAAGGGAAAAGTAAAAGGTGGCAGTTGATAAAGCAGTTTAGGCAGTTCTGTATATTTGGTCACATGTGTTATAACATGCATGATGAACAACCGCACAACCTCTTACAAAAACACCGACCACACGAAGTAAACGAAGGTAGCTAGGTTTTTCATGACGTAATCTGTGACTATTCACAGTTCATCGGAGCTCTTGGGCAGCTGGGCGACGACCCTCAGGACAGCCGGCCTTGACATCAAATCCTCCCACCACGCCTTGGCACGCGGGTACGAGTCGAGTACTGACGCATATGGTGTCGCCAATGCCATAAGGTAGTATGTGTCCGGGAAATGGCTCAAGTCAGCGAGGCTGATGAAATCTCCAGCTAGGTACTTGCACTTGGATAGCTGCGCCTCGTACACATCCAATACTCTCTTCATCTTCTCGACGCATTCGCCGATGAGCTTCTCGTCGGGTGTCCCTCCTCGCATGGGCACAAGGAAATGCTCGTAGATGATAGGAGAAATGGCAGGTTCGTACTGATGCGCCTCCACCTCTAGCCAGACATCGACGAGCGCTGACTCTTCGAGGCTGCCCTCCCTCAGCAGATTGGCCTCATCTGTCTTGTATTTGCGAAGCACGTAGCGCGAAATCGCCTGAGATTCTGTTAGACGATGGAAACATTTGGATTTTGACTTCGTCAGCTATTAGAGGCATGTGTTGCAACACTTGGTCAAGTTATTCTGTTTGTGCTAGTTAATTGTATAATCACTCAAAGCATGTAAGGTGTAAGGACAATCAGAGACGACTTTTCCTACGCCAACAGATGGGTGAAACTGAAACTTGATTGCAACATCAATTCTTATATTTGTTCAGTTATTCATGAACTAATAAAGACATCCTATATTTCAACATTTTGACTAGGATTTTCATCGAAGAGTTTACACAAGACTTGGGAACTCACCGAAGAGCTTCAGGTCTCCATCCTGGAAGGCCGGGACCTGTCCAAACGGCTGAAAGGAGAAGAACAAATGACAATGATCGATCATATCAAGCAAGGCACCTATACCTTTCTAGTTTACCACGTGCGACAGACAAATCCAAGAAAGGAAGAACAAGCGAACAACAGATATGCAAACTCACGTTGCGCGCGAGGTGCTCAGGGCCCTTGTGCTCGTTGGCGTCGAGGAAGTCGACGTTGACGACCTCGTAGTCGGCACCGACCTCCTCCAGGCACACGAGCACCCGCGCCACGTTCGTCGACATCGCCGGCCCGAACACCTTCACCGGCGCCATGGTTACTTGTCTTACGATGCCAAGGAGAGACTAGGCTGTCTTGAGTATCTGTGTGAATGAAAGAGCTGGCTACAAGGCGATTTTACAACGCCAACGATTGCGAGTGCATTTATACAAGGGTGTTAATGGCCGGTAGCCGATTGTTCTTGTAGCCCAACAAGAAGAACAGTCAAAGAAGGGAGCGATGGCTAATTTTCTTGTGTCTGAAAAGGACGAAAATATGCCTTTTTATATGACGTCACTCCATTCGTCAGCTAGTCAAGCAAACAAACAAAGACTTGGGTGATTTCTCTGTCAGTCCTAGTGATCGTTAATTATCTTCAAAGTTGACCAAGACTTGGGTGAGCACATTTTCTAGGAGATAGTGGAGCACTCCTTTATTAATTTATTGATAATATAACACTGCTCTGCTCTGTCGGCTCCAAAATTTAGCTAATTCTTCTGGGTTTAATCATAGGCCCGTTGCTAATTAAGTTAGCTATCAGATTTTATATTCATCTCTTATCTTGTATCTTAAAGTGTGAACTCCATAGAAGAGGGTGTATGATCGGAAATGGCAACAGAGGGGGGTGAATGGTACCTTCAACTTTTGCCCCCAAAAGTATTCACACGACTTTCCGCTCCGATAGCTATAACAGCTATGAAGCAAGAGAATAGATTTTGCTGTTGCAAACAAACTTTGTCGAGAACTGAATATACCAGAAGTTAGAGAAATCTGAGAACTGAGTACATACAGTCCAACTGAAAACATAAGAAAATCTTCGAGCTAGGAGGGCTAACTGCTCATCCGCAAGCTATTCTAACTGATCATCAGTTATGTCACAGAGAGCAGCAAGGGAGAAACCACAAATCGGCTCAGAAGAGGAAAATCCAGAAGTGGGATCGGTGACTAGGACCATCGACTGCGACTTCGACCTACGAGAGACTATGTCAATCTTGTGAGTCTTGAGGCGTGAATACAACGCATCAAGAGTCAAGGTCGACAGATCCGTGGTATCCTTGGTAGTAGTCACTTTCATCTCCCAAACACGAAGGTCGAGTGCAGCAAGCATCTGTCGAGCGTTATCCGAGTTGGGATATGTGAGATCGACCGCTCGGAGGTTGCTCAAGATCTTATGAAAACGTGCAAAGCACACATCAAGGGACTCGCCAGCGAGCATTTCAAACTTGTTGTAATCTCGCTTGAACTGGTCCTGTCGCATCGTCTTTATTTGGGTGGTGCCCTCATGGTAAGCATCGAGGGTCTCCCAAATATCGAAAGCGGACGAAAGATGAGATATGCGGTCAAACTCGCTACGACTCAGGCCCTGAGTTATGATGTTCTTTGCCTTTGCGTTTGCCTCAACGTCAGCCATGTTTCCGGCATTGACGTCTTCATCGGCAGGAACATCAAACCGAACCTTGACCTTCCGCCAGATGGCGTAGCCCTGAGCCTGGATGTAGGTCTCCATCCGACTCTTCTAGAAAGGATAGTCGATCCTATCGAAGATCGGGGGCTTGGTCGAGTATTTGTCTGTTGTTATGGCTCATGCATCGTTAAGATCTATAGAAAAGAGCTAACCGGCTCTGATACCAATTGTAGGATCGGAAGTGACAATAGAGGGGGTGAATGGTGCCTTCAACTTTTGCCCCCAAAAGTATTCACTCGACTTTCCGCTCCGATAGCTATAACAGCTATGAAGCAAGAAAATAGATTTTGCTGTTGCAAACAAACTTTGTCGAGAACTGAATATACCGGAAGTTAGAGAAATATGAGAACTGAGTACATACAGTCCAACTGAAAACAGATGCTGCAGCTGTACTTTCTTGACACAAGATAGAAAAAGAAGAGATTATTTGGCTGCTAGAACTGAAAAAGAACCAGTAAAGACAGCTACCAAAGAAGGGAAGCTAAAGCATAAAAGGGCATAGCCGAAAGCCAAAGCAGCCAGAAGACTGTGAAACTGAAATGGACAGACTGAAAAAGTGCAAGCACAGTAAGTACAAAAGAGGCCAAATCAGAGAGAAGATTGATCTGTGGATGTGTTTCTCTGAACAAGGTTTTGGGACTTCAACCTAAATAACCACATGCTCTCAAAGAGAAGGAAGTCAGATCACAGGATCTTCTCGGCAAAAGATCAGACAAAAGAAAGAAAACACAATGAACCAAAGACTGAACAAAGGAGAGCCAACCGAGACTAGAAACTGCCTGCCGTAGAGAAAGTTCAGTCAAGAAAAATCTGAAGACAACAGAAAAGCCAAACAATGCAGACCGGAACAGAGGATGCTGATTTTCAGCTGCTCACTGCCCTGGCCGAAAGAAATTGCAGGCTACAGATGCAGCGAACTACAACCAACAGAAAGAGAGCAATGGAGAGCAGCTGAGAGCAGAAAATTACTGCCTGAACCATTGAATCAAAACTGCAATGTCGGCAGCAGATACACAGCCCAAACTAGTGAAGAAGATTGCTGCCGAGAGCATGAGACTGAATTCTGAACGTACAGTAAATACTGATGCTACAGCATGAATATGAGACTCGGTTGGGCAACTTTTCTTGAGATTAAGTTAGTCAGAGAGTGGATTGATTGGCTTCTCATGAGGCTTCAACAGGATTTTAATTAAGATAGCAAACTGATTCCAGAAAGCAAGAAGATCCAAATGAAAATCAAATGAAGAGAGTGGATATAGATTCTTCTCCCGAAAAGAGAACTGCAGAATAATGAAAATCCAAATCGCTTGACATTCATGAAACCTTGGATCAAGTAATCTTTAATCTCAACAGGAATTGCCCTCACGAGAAGAGAATAGAGAAAATAACAGAAGGCAAAACAAAGGAAGACTGGCTCAGAACATTTCAACTACAGATCTTCTCAGGTTGATTCGGAGACACAAATGATTACATGAGAAGTTGTCTATAGTCATCTTATGAAGGATCTCACATTGAGATGAGCACACACACAAAAGAAAACTGAGAATCACATAATAGCCATCAGCTCTACCAACTTACACCAAAAAGGAAAACACATATGGAGAGTAAAAGCACAAAGAAAAGAACCCCTAACTCTCTCCCAAAGCCATTGAATACATTCAAAGATAAAGAACGAAGAACTGAAAAACTTCAGATTTCATTCCAACCAAAGATTACAAAGGAGTCCCCATACGCATGGACATTAGAACAAGGGGAATGATTACAAGACTCTCAATCCATCCTCTCCCTCTCAATCCTCAAAAACACCAAGAGGCTCACAGCTTCTTGGGAGGAACACAACACACACAAAGGGATGAATAAGCTCTAAAACCATGAGGGGGTATGCAGCCCCTAACACCTATTTATAGCCCTTGGCTAACGGGTCTCCAACCCCGTTACGGCTAAACCCGAACGGAGCCCGCCCCGCCAGGCACCTCGCGAAATCACCATTTCGCCCCTCCTGCACCTTCCGGGAAGCTTACGCGCTCCTTGTCGTCCACGACTCACAACCACATCGAATCTCCGTCGTCTTCGACACATTCGACCGTTCTGACCTCGACACCGCCCGTGTCTAGTCCGGTCACCCCGTGTCTCGCCACGACTCTGTCTCGACGTCCTGCAGCCAACACAGACAAGAAAACACATCACATAGCACCGCTCGATACATGTAAGTGTCATAACATCAACAAACCTGTCGAATCATCAGAATATGCATCCTAATCTCATACGAACAAGTTTGATCAAGTCCGACCGAGCCCGTTACACCACGCAATGTCAAGGTCCGAACCAACCAACTCAAACTCGACTTTCCTAAGTCGATGTCAATTACTCATCATACACATGGGATGACGTCCACATGGTCTCTCAATCTCCCCCTTCATGAGTATATTGACAAACCCAGAAAAAGCACAAAGTTGAGTTTGAAGAGTCCAACATGGTCCAAAGAAGGAAATGAAGCTAATGACCATGTCGATAGAAGAAATCACTAGAGCAATTCAAGAAAGAGCAAATTGTTCTCCAAAGCTCTAGAAAGATCCCAAAAGACTTTTTCTCCAATATTCTCCCCTTTTGGCAATAAACACATCAAGGATGCAAAAGAGAGAATATAACATGATTTGGATGAAATGGTGGAATGTATGTAATCTAAGCAATTAGAGCCATGAAGATTATCCAAAATGACTTTAAAATATTACACCAAGTCATAACACAATAGAATGCTATCTAGATCATGATGATGCATGCATAGACAAGCTAAGCCAAATAAGTCATCATCTGAAATTTAATCGAATTTCTTAGCATGTCAAGTTATCTAAGATCATAGTCTAGCTAGAGGTATCCAAAGATGATGCAAACCATGTCAATAGTCTAAGTGGAACCGTGAAGGACCGAAATGGCGACAGAGGGGGGTGAATGTCGTTCTCTTTAAAAATCGCCCCCGAGAATTCGGAAAATTAATTCTACTATAAACTACAACGCATGCGATACTAAAAATTCAGCATAAATCAGGGAGTAATCAGTAAAAAGTTCAACTGAAAATATTGCCGTTTGATCTGCATGCAAAATCGTCAAAGATCAGCAAAAGAAAAAAAAGAAAAATGACCACAACCGAATGTGCAGACTGCTGAACACAGTATATTGTCAAGCTTGCCGAAAACTAAAGAAAGCAGAAATAGCTGCCTGAGAACTGAGAAACACAAGCACTGGAGAATACTCGACAGAGGAGAACAGCAGAGAACGGACAGAAAAGTTCAGAACCTGAAAACACACCGGCTGCTTCACAAAGATTTCCAACAGAGCTCTGTACTGACAGAGATTTCAGAGCAGAGAAAGAAATCAAAAGAAGAAAGGAAAAACAGAAAGGAAAATCAAAGCTGCTAGTAGACTCACTGCCGAACTGCTCAAGAGCAACAGACTACCGAAAGTAGCTACTGCTGCACAAAGAAAACGGAAACAGCAAAACCGAACAGACAAATGAAACCAGAGATGGACATGCTAGTTGCTGTCCGAACCTGTGTCCAAGCAGAAAACAGGCTACAGCTGTATGCTGCTGCTGTCCGAACTGCTGCTGTCCGAAAAATTCAATGACTGCAGTAATCAGAGGAAGAAGCAGATCGGCAAAGAGATGAAGCAGGGAACGAGCAGAATGCAGCAGAAATTACTCAAACGAAAACTGCAGACAGAAGGCCGTGATGAAGTATTCGGTAGACTAGCAAATCTTGGCCAAGAAATTTAGATGCTTCACCAGAAAGAGAGAAAACAAAAGAATGAAAAGAGCTGCTAGAACAGGACTTCAATTCTTCTTGGTTCGGCTGACAAGAGACTAAAAGAAATGCAAGAGTCGAGATACAATACTGCCACAGACTTGAAGAAAGAGATCAACCAACAAGAAGATGAAACAGAGAAAACTCAAAGAAGAGAGGATTCAAACTGAACTGAGAAGAGCAAAAACAAGCAATCACAACAATTTGTCTGAACAAAGATCTGAAAGATGGATACTGAGATATATATGATTACTAAAGATTTTTCTTACACACATCTCATACCCCATCTCCCATACAGGGCACTACATGCAAGAGAAAATAATACTAAAACTCAACACCAACTCACTGCCAGACTCTCATCACAGCATGACAGAGAAGAGAGGCGCACACACACACAAACTCTACACAGCTACTAGACTCAAATCATAGACAAGAAGAGAAAACAACCAAAAATACAAAGGAGTCCCGATACGCATGGACATTAGAACAAGAAAGATTACAAGATTTTCAATCCATCCTTTCCCTCTCAATCCTCAAAACACCAAGAGTCTCACATGCTTCTTGGGAGGAACACAACCCACACAAAGGGATGAATGAGCTCTCAAGTGTCCTAAGGGGTATGCAGCCCCTCATCTCTATTTATAGCCCTTGGCTAACGGGTCTCCAACCCGTTACGCCGGCTAAACCCTAACGGAGCCGTCTCCCGCTTGTGCAGCCTTGCGAATTACCGATTCGCCTCCCGCACCTTCCGGAAGCTTCCGCGCTCCTTGTCTCGCACGCCTCGCAACCACTTCGAGTTCGCGCCGTCTCCGACACATCCCGACCGTTCTGACCTCAGCGCCACCTGCGCCTAGTCCGGTCCACCGTGTCTCGCCACGACTCCGCCTCGATGTCCTTCAGCCACACAGACAAGAAACACGTCAAATAGCACCGCTCGATACATGAAAGCGTAAATAGAGATCAAACATATCGAGTCATCAGAATATGCAACCTAAACCCATACGACTAGGTTCGACCAAGTCCGACCGAGCCCGTTACACCACGCAACGTCTAGGTCCGAACCAACCGACTCAAACTCGACTTTTCTAAACCGATGTCAATTACTCATCATACACAACGGGATGACCTCCACATGGTTTCTCAATCTCCCCCTTGATGAGTATATTGACAAACCCAGAAAAAGTATGAAGTTGAGTTTGAAGAGTCCAACATGGTCCAAAGAAGGAAATGAAACTCATGACCATATCGACAGAAGGAACACTAGAGCAATAAATAAAGAGTAAATTGATCTCCAAAACTCTAGCAAGATCCCAGAATAAAATTTTCTCTTTTTCTCCAATCTATTCTCCCCCTTTTGGCAATAAACACATCAAGAATGCAAGAGAGAGAATAAGTCATGATGATGGATGAAATGGCTGATTTGATTAATCTAAGCATTTAGAGCCATGAGAATTATCCAAAATGACTATAATATATTACACCAAGCCATAACATAGAAGTATGCTATCAAGATCATGACTATGTATGTAAAGAAAAGCTAAGCCAAATAAGATATAATCCGAATTTTAGTTGAAGTGCTTAGCAAGTCAAGTCAAACATGATTTTAGTCTAGCTAGAGGTATCCATGAATGATGCATGCCATGTCAATAAGCTAAATGGAACCGAGAAGCTAGTATTGAGTCAACTAGAGTGCTACTAGTTCAAGAATGATACATTTGTTTTGAGTACTTGATTCTTGTAGTAATTTAAGCAAATTTAGCACAAATGTCATATTTTTTTTGAAATTTCATGATTGTTTTCAACCAGATTTTTGTCATGTGCTAGATCTCAAGCCTTATGCGACTACTCCAAGCAAGAAGCTTAAGAAGATAGTCTAGGTCATCCAAAACTCCCCCTGAGTTCATACCTAGTGCAATGGCAAGCCGTCTCATGAGAAAGAATTGGTGAGATCAGTTTTTTCGCACAAAAGAGATCTTTTTGCTTTTAACGGATTGTACTAACTTATGTGTCATCAAGAAACTAATATAGCTCAATCTATCGCTCAACAAGGATTCAAGACTCAACTCAGCCTATTTGACATGACATGAATCATAAGAAGATAACTAAAAGCTGGCTAGTCTCAAATATTAACATGACATGAATTAGGTCAAATTGAGCATTTTAATCAACCTATCATGGCAAAGATTTGACTACACATATAAGGTCATGATCTATTTAGCAATGAAGCACAAATCATAGCAAGATGTAATATAAATGAAAATATATCATGAAAGGATAATAATCAAGGCTCCATGCATTTATTTTACAATGTAAATGCAGAAAATCCATCTCCCCCTCAACGTGGGATGCAAATTTTTAGTTCAAGTTGAGTTATGTAAATATTAAGATCTAGAAGTTCCCAACTGAACTCCCCCTGAACCAAAGCAATAAAATGAGAAGCTGGCAAATAAATCAAGAAGGGCAGTCCTTAAAGCATAGATAAGATAGAAAACTAATGACTCTGATCGACTCTCATCTACCCCATATGACTCTGTGACTATCACCGACAGAAAACACACACTAGAGAGCAAACACGCACTGCTCACCCGAGGGTGGCCCAACCCCGCTAGAACCTACAAGAAGTGAGTGAGCTCAACCTAGTGAGATAAGAAACAGCTATCCTGGAAGCACAAGATAAGAGTAAGAAGTCTAAGCAACTCAAGAAGAGACACACTCTAACCTATTTGGAAGGACTAAACCCAACGCACCATGCAGATGCAATGCAACGAAGAAGGGACGAAGCATAATTAGAATTATAAAGCAGTAAATCCCAAAGCTCCCCCTCACAAGAGTCCATAAGGACAGACCACCCCAAGCTCTCCCCGCAGAGCTGAAAACCTCGTGCTATCCAAAGGCTTGGTGAATATATCAGCCAACTGGTGGTCACTCTCCACAAACTGGAGCACGATGTCACCCTTCTCTACATGGTCTCGAAGAAAATGATATCTGATATCAATATGCTTGGTCCGAGAATGTTGACGGGTTCTTGGCAATGCTAATTGCGACGTTATCGCAAAAGAGCGGAACACGGTCGATAGCTAACCCAAAATCCCGCAGAGTCGAGACCATCCAAAGCACATGGCAAAGACAACGCACTCGGCCTCCGCAGTGGGTGTGCAACACCGGATGCTTCCTCGAGGACCAGGAAACGAGAGAAGTGCCAATGAACTGGCAGGTGCCCGAAGTGCTCTTCCTATCTATCCTACAGCCGGCAAAGTCTGCATCCGAGAAAGCTCTAAGAGATAGACATGAGGAGGAAGAGTATCAGATACCATAGTCAATGGTAGCTCGAAGGTACCGAAAGATGCGCTTCACCGCCTGGCGGTGAAATACGCGAGGAGAAGCCTGAAACCAGGCACAAAGACACACAGAGAAGTGTATGTCCGGTCTCGAGGCAGTGAGGTACAAGAGGGAGCCAATCATGCTGCGGTACTCCTTCTGATCAACTGACTCGCCATCCTCATCTGGGTCAAGAGAAGCTGTAGAAGCCATCGGAGTTGACACAGACTTACCATCACTCATATCGAAGCGTCTCAGGAGGTCTCGAGTGTACTTACCTTGATGCAAGAAGGTACCCTCTCGAGTCTGCTTAATTTGGAAGCCAAGGAAGAAGGTCAACTCACCCATCATACTCATCTCAAACTCGGTGCTCATGACATCCGAGAACTGTGCAACTAGATCATGAGAAGAGCCGCCAAAGATAATGTCATCGACATAAATTTGGACGAGCAGAAAGTCAGAGCCATGCCTACGAATGAACAAGGTCTTATCCACTTTACCCATCTCAAAACCATGACTCAACAAATAGGACTTAAGCCTCTCATACCAAGCTCTAGGGGCTTGCTTAAGTCCATACAAGGCTTTGGAAAGCTTGTAGACATGGTTTGGGTATTTGGGGTTCTCAAACCCGGAGGTCGTCTCACATAAACTTCTTCCTCAATAAACCCATTGAGGAAGGCACTCTTGACATCCATCTGGTAAAGCTTGAAACCCTTAGAAGCTGCAAAGCAAGCAAGATTCTAATGGCCTCAAGTCTAGCTACAGGGGCAAAGGTCTCCTCAAAGTCGAGACCCTCAACCTGAGAGAAGCCCTGAGCAACTAGTGTAGCCTTGTTTCGAATGACTAACCCCTCCTCATTCTGCTTGTTCTTGAACACCCACTTGGTCCCAATGACATTGTGACCTCGAGGGGGCTCAACAAGCGACCAGACCTTGTTTCTCTCGAAATTTTCTAACTCCTCATGCATGGCATTTACCCAAGACTCGTCAGATAGAGCATGACAAACGTCCTTGGGCTCAAATGAGGCAACGAAAGTAGAGTGGAGACAGAAGAGTGACATGCCAGACTTTGAGCGTGTGACTCGCTCAAAGAGGTCTCCAATCATCTGCTCAGAAGGATGAGCTTTCTGGATATGTCTAGGAGGTCCAGGATGAGATGAAGAAGTGGCCTCTACCATGTGAGCTGACGAGGTAGGAACAGAGCCACTAGCTCCAGAAGAAGCAGAAGGCATGGGCTGATCACCTTGAGTCTTTGTGGAAGTAGGCACATCAAGGGGTGGATGAGGGCTGGATCGTAGACAACCTCGTCTCCATCGCCCTCATCATCCACGAAGATGATCTCGGACTGCTCTAAAGAACCTGAGATGTCGGGCCTAGTCCCCGGACTAGCCTCATCGAAGGTCACCTCACAGGTCTCTACCATTTTACTAGACTCGCAGCCTGCACCTATAAGCCCGCGAAGAAGTCGAGTAGCCTAGAAAGGGTCCATCACAAGAACGTGACTCGAACTTGTCTAGGTTCCCGGACTTTAGAATAAGGCACTTGCAACCAAACACACGAAAATGAGAAACAGGGGCCGCCCATATCTCAACTCGTAAGAGGTGCGGTGCAAGTGTGCCCCGAGAAAACTCGCTTGAAACATGGCACACGGTGGCTATAGCCTCAGCCCAAAACTTCCGTGGTGTAGAGTATTCATCGAGCATTGTCCTGGCCATCTCGACCAAGGTACGGTTCTTCCTCTCCACGACGCCATTCTGCTGTGGGACGTGCGGAGAAGAGAACTGGTGCTCTACACCTGTCTCAACGCAGAAACTCTCAAAGTAGGAATTCTTGAACTCCGTGCCATTGTCACTACGGATCGCTCACAAGGCACCTGGAAGCTCAACAGAAAGCCTACCGAAAAGACCTCTGAAAAGAGAAAACGTCTCATCCTTCAAGGCTAAGAAAAACACCCAAGAGTACCTCGAGTAGTCATCGACCACAATAAGAACGTACCACTTCCCTCCTGATGACTGCACTCGAGCTGGTCCAACCGTGTCCATGTGGAGCGGCTGTCACGGTGCATCGGTCATAGTAATCGTGGATGGGAGGATGAGAAGCGGCAACCATCTTCTTTGTCTTGGCATGGAGCGCAAACAAGATCTTTGACCATCTTGAGTTTCGGCACACCACGAATGAGATCGTGGCCGCTAACTCGGGTCAAATGGTCAAATCCAATATGACCAAGTCTCCTATGCCAGAAGGAAAGGTCGCGGGACTCAGAAGCAAGCAAACAACGGAGAGGATCAGCAGAAGACTCAGAAAAATCAGCACGGAAGATCCTCCCAAAACGAGAAATCCCGCAAACCAGACTACCTGAAGAATCAAGAATTTTGCAGTTGTTCTTCTTAAAGCTCACCTCGAAATCGTCATCAGAAGTCGAGAGACCGAAGAAAATTGTACCGCAGCTTACTAACCAAAGCAACATCTTTCAAAATAAATGAATCATTAACGCCAAGACACAGTACCTTTGGCGATGACGCGCCAGATGAAGCATCTTCAAGGTGATCATCTCATCACCGGAGCACGTGCAAGGAAGAAAACCAACGGAATCTCCGGTCATGTGTCGTGAACACCGGAGTCTACAAGCCAAACCTTTCCCTTCCTCGCCCGGTGAACCCGAGTCAAACAGAGTAAAGTCTCGATCGATAAATCAAGAGTGATTTTGGCACCAATATCGAGTAACACGCCGAGCGATGAAGTAGTCAAGCACGATCGACCTCTATCTACCCCACGCTCTCGTCACTCAAAGAAGCGGAAGGTCCGTGTGCGCACTGTCGCTGTTAGGTCCGACTACTACGGAAGAGCGAGTCGGCGACCAGCAGAGAAGTCGATCACGCGGGTAGGCATCTCGATGGGAAAGCGAGATCTACCCGCGAGCAGCGGATTCACGACCGTGAGGGAGCATGAGGACTAAAACGAAACCCGGAAGAACCAAGTCCTCGATGCTGCCCAAAGCTACCAACAGTAGCAAGCCTAGACCTCGTGTTGGTCTTAGGTGCACTCAAGGTCTGGGGCTGACCCTGAATACGCCTAAGAGACTCAACACGGTCTCTTCGCGCAATCTTGGCGCGCTTGAAGCAGTGGTCAATCAAATGTCCATCCTTCTGACAGAAGGTGCAATGATACTTCACCTTCTGAGAGGCAGAAGTAGCATGAGATGGCTTCGCCTTCTGAGAGGCTGAAGCTGCAGGTGAAATCACCTTGCTATCAGAAATACTTTGGACAAAGCCCGCTGATTTAAATTGAACATTCTTGTTCTTGGGCTTGACCTCAATCACACCTGCGGCTATGGGTCTGAGCATGGCAGGTGGATGCTTCCTCACATCCTCACGGAAATCATATCCTAGAGCCTGATTGAACTTGCAAATCTTTGATTGGTCTAGAATAAGATTGAGCTTCTTCTTGCCTCCTACAAATTTCTCGAGAGTGTTCATAAGGTACTGACACTCCCGAAAGAGAGAGGCACAAGAAGAGCGTGGAGGAGAAGAGAGCAGAAGGTAAGGGAGCGCGAAGAAGAACCAACAAGAGGAAAGAATGGCTTGTGCACGCACATCCGACTCAAGGGACAGCCCTACTACTAGCCGCTTGGTTCACGTCGCTAAGCTGCCTCCACCTTACCCCGGCTCCTCCCCTTCTCAAAGAATCACATGACAAGTGAAGGTAGCTTCTCTAGTAGGTCCTTAGTTAGCTTCACACATTTTTCATCTAATGCAATCAAGTTAGATTTTAGTTTGTTACAGTTTTTGCATGGTGAGCTAACAGGGTCCTTAGAAGCATACTGAGCCATTTTCTTATTGTTGTCAATCATTTCTTGAAACTGTTTGGAAACAGATTCAAGCTCAGCAGTCAGTTTAGGACAATTCACACATGAAGCAATAGGCTCAAGTAGAAAAGCTTGTAATTCAAAGAATTTTATGATCTCGCTGCTTTAGGATCATCTTCAAATTATTACAACTTTCACAAGTCTCGGGCAGATCGAGAAGCATAGTGTAAAGACCTCTAAAAGCATTGTCCTTATCCTCACATGAGGTGCAAGAAGTAGTCTCAATAGTAGATGAAGGAACAACAATCCTAGTCATTTCTAGTTTAGCAAGCAGACTAACATTCTCCACCTTAAGAATATCTAGCTCAGAGGTCACACTATCATATAAAATCCTTAACTTCTCTATATCACCAATCAAAGCAGGGCATGTATCACATTCATCACGGGAGGGAGCATATATAAGTGAAGTAAGCTCCCGTGACAGTCTATCTACTTCCTTCTCCAACTCGCTACATCTAGCTCTAGATTTAGCATGAAATTTACCTAGCTTAAGAAAGGCATCATTAAGCTGGTCATAAGATGGGTATACCTCGTCGGAGTCGGAGTAGAGCTCGTTGTCGCTCAGTTCGCCCTCGAGGGCCATGAAGCACATGCCGGAGAAGTCGTCGCCGCCTTTGGGGTCTTGGTCACCCGTCCCGTCGTCGTCGCTCCATCCCTCCACCTCGCTGAGGTCGAGGTCGTCGAACGCGGAGAGGACGCGGTGGAAAAGCTTCTTGGCCTTCCCAAAGTCGCGGAACTTCTTCTTGCCTTGATCAGGTGCTGAGGGCTTCGTGTTGTGGTTCTTGTTGATGTAGTCGTTCTTGCCGAAACCGCCGAAGTCAGTTTTGCCCTTCCCCAGCTTAGGGCAGTTTGCCCGAATGTGGTTGGGGCCACCACACTCGAAGCAAATCACAGGACCTCCTCTTTGTGAGGACCTTCTAGAGAAGCAACCATCTGCTTGTAATGTGTGTGCTGGGAAGAAGCATGAGGGTTTGGTAGAGACGCCTAGCGACGTGAACCAATTGGCTAGCAGTAGGACTGTCTCTTCTGAGTCGGCTGTGCATGTACAAGCCATTCGTTCCTCTACTATTGGTTCTTCTTCTACCTCCTTACCTTCTGCTGTTCCTTCTTCCCCCTGCTCTTCTTGCGCCTCTCTCTTTCGGGAGTGTCAGTACCTTATGAACACTCTCGAGAGGTTTGTAGGAGGCAAGAAGAAGCTTAATCTTATTCTAGACCAATCGAAGATTTGCAAATTCAATCAAAGTCTAGGATATGATTTTCTAGAGGATGTGAGAAAGCATCCACCTGCCGTGCTCAGACCCATAGCACTAGGTGTAATCGAGACTAAGCCCAGGACCGAGAAAGTCAAATTTAAGTCGGCGGGCTTTGTCCAAGGGATTTCTGACAGGAAGGTGATTCCACCTGCAGCTTCAGCCACTCAGAAGGTGAAGCCTCATCATCACGTTACTTCTACCTCTCAGAAGGTGAAGTATCATTGCACCTTCTGTCAGAAGGATGGACATTTGATCGATCGATGCTTCAGGCACGCCAAGATCGCGCGTAGAGACCGTGTTGAGTTTCTTAGGCGTATTCAGTGTCAGCCCCAGACTTTGAGTGCACCTAGGACCAACACGAGGTCTAGAGTTACTTCAGCTGATGTGTTTGGGTAGCATCGAGGACTTGGTTTTTTCGAGTTTTCTGGTTTTCGTCCTCATGCTCCCCTTGGTCGTGACTTCCGCCGTCCTGAGGGTAGATATCGTTTTCTCCGATGACATAGCTACCCGCGGCGTGATCAGCATGTTGCTGGTGTCTTGACTCGCTCCTCTGTAGCAGTCAAGCCCAACAACAGCTTCGGGTCTGCACACAGACCTTATGGCTTATTGAGTGACAGAGAGCGTAGGGTAGATAGAGGTCAGTCGTGCTTGACTACTTCATCTGCTCGACGTGTTACTCAGTATTGGCTGCCAAAATCACTCTTGATTTACCCCAAGATCGAGACTTTACTCTGCTTGACTCGTGTTCACGGCGGGAAGGAAAGGTTTGGCTTGTAGACTCCGGGTGTTCACGACACATGACCGGAGATTCCCGTTGGTTTTCTTCCCTTGCCCGTGCTTCAGGTGATGAGACAATCACCTTCCGAGACGCTTCATCTGGGCACGTCATCGCCAAAGGTACAGTGCGTATTAATGATTCATTTATTTTGAGAGATGTTGCCTTGGTTAGTAAGCTGTAGTATAATTTGCTTTCCGTTTCTCAGCTTACCGATGACAACTTTGAGGTGAGCTTTAAGAAAAATAATTGCAAAATTCTTGATTCTTCGCGTAGTCTGGTTTGCGGGATTTCTCATTTTGGGAGGATCTTTCGTGCTGATTTTTCTGAGTCTTTTGGTGATCCTCTCTGGTCTTTGGTTGCTTCTAAGTCCCGTGACCTTTTCTTCTGGTATAGGAGACTTGGTCATATTGGATTTGACAATTTGACGCGAGTTAGCGGCCACGATCTCATTCGTGGTCTGCCGAAACTCAAGATGGTCAAAGATCTGGTTTGTGCTCCATACTAGCACAGCAAGATGGTTGCCGCTTCTCATCCTCCCGGTCCACGCTATTATGACCGATGCACGGGACAGCTACTCCATATGGACACGGTTGGACCGGCTGAGTGCGATCGGCAGGAGGGAAGTGGTATGTTCTTGTCGTGGTCGATGACTTCTCGAGGTATTCTTGGGTGTTTTTCTTAGCCTCGAAGGACGAGACATTTACACATTTTCGAGGTCTTTTCAGTAGGCTTTCTGTTGAGCTTCCGGGTGCCTTGCGAGCGATCCGCAGTGACAATGGCACGGAGTTCAAGAATTCCTACTTCAAGAGGTTCTGCGATGAGACAAGTGTAAAGCACCAGTTCTCTTCTCCATACGTCCCTCAGCAGAATGGCGTAGTGGAGAGGAAGAACCGTACCTTGGTCGAGATGGCCAAGACGATGCTCGATGAATACTCTACACCGCGGAAGTTTGGACTGAGGCTATAGCTGCCGCGTGCCATATCTCAAATCGAGTTTTTCTGAGGGCACACTTGCACCGCACTTCTTATGAACTGAGATATGGGCGAAATCCCAGCGTCTCTCATTTTCGTGTGTTTGGTTGCATGTGCTTTATCTTGAAGTCTGGGAACCTAGACAAGTTCGAGTCACGTTCTTGTGATGGTACCTTTCTAGGCTACTCGACTTCTTCGCGGGCTTATAGGGTCTGGAACTGCGAGTCTAGTAAATTGGTAGAGACCTGTGAGGTGACCTTCGATGAGGCCAGTCCGGGGGTTAGTCATTCGAAACAAGGCTAGGCTGGTAGCTCAGGGCTTCTCTCATGTTGAGGGTCTCGACTTTGAGGAGACTTTTGCCCCTGTAGCTAGACTTGAGGCCATTAGAATCATGCTTGCCTTTGCAGCTTTTAAGTGTTTCAAGCTTTACTAGATGGATGTCAAAAGTGCCTTCCTCAATGGGTTTATTGAGGAAGAAGTTTATGTGAGACAGCCTCCAGGTTTTGAGAACCCCAAATGATGAGGACATCACTTCTTCGGATATACACAACACTCCTCCACTTGATATTCAAAGACCAATCACTAGAGCTCGCGCCCGACAATTGAATTTACATGTGAGCTCGTTCTTAAGTACTTCTTTTTGTTCATTTGAGAATCGATTACTACCTAATGATTTAATTATGATTAGGAACCATGGAGAGGATCAAGAAGTACTTGGAGAAGGGCTACGAGGCGCACGAGTCCAGCAAGGGTGGTCGAATCATGTTGGATGTCCAACTCAAGCCCACTTCGAATCCAATTCGGAGTCCAGGACCAGGCCGCACTAAAACGGACGCCCAGATCGTATCCGGACTCCGTTTTGGACGTTCCACATATTTATGGAAAGCTGAGAAGATAACCTTTCCAATGGATCTAGTCTCATATCAAAATTCCTTCTGAGTAAACGGAATCGTCAAAACAAGTGGATGTCCAGAATCTGTCAGGGTGCTGCGACACCGCCTTTTGGGCCGCTCGGGTTTGTATCGTGTTGGAGTCCATTATGACGCATCCAGGGTTTTGCACGCCCTTACTCCTTTATATACAGCCGCCACCCCCACCATTAGGGTTGGGTTTTGCTTAGATTAAATCTGTCTTTGAACAGTTTCGCCGTCATCGGTTTGTGAAACCCCAATTTTCGAAAGTGCTTCATCAATATATCTGCAATTTGGTTGTGTTCTTCCTTGTTCTTGCTTGTGTTCTTCGATTCGCAGCGAGGATTAGCCTTCTTGGCAAGGTCAACCGGCAAGGCACGGTTGATAACCCGAGGAGGCGTGGTGCTGCGATTGCGGGTTCGAACGTGTTGTTCGAAGCCGGATCGATTTGTGTCGCGCCTCCACCAAATCGAACATATCCAACCTGTTGGAAGATCGGGACCCGCTCCTATCAAGTGGTAATCGAGCTGTGTGTTCCTTCGTGTTTATGCTACCCTCCTTTGTTATTTTCGGTTTCGTCCTAGAGTCCATGAAAAAGCCCTACAAAAAAATTGTAGTCATAGGTTGTTTCCTGGCCTAGATCTCGTTTTAGCCTTTGCACAAGTTGATTCTAGAGTCCGTAGTGTTGAGTTTGTGTCCTTAGTCGAGTTGTGTTGCTGGTTTAGATCGTGTTTTGTTCGAGTTGTATTCCTTCCGCTACCACCCTTCAAACCCTAGCCGTCACGCATCGCGTTTTCCACCCTCTGTTAACCCTCTGTTGCCATCCATCACGCCTCGTGATCACACCGCATCATCCCCACCTTTCCCGAGCTCCGCCACCAGATTCCACAAATTCCTCCACCCGATCTTCGTTTTGACCTCCACAGCAACCATAACTTGGAGGTCCACCTTCAAACGGCCATAACTTTTGCATACGGACTCGAAATCAGTTGATTTTTTTGTCCCCAACTGTGAAATTAAATTTTACATCCGAAACTCCCCAACTTTGTCGGGTTCGGCGAATTTATTTTCCAAATTCAGCACTGAAAGTGTAGTACTCAAGGCCCGAAATTGAATCACCGAATTTACAAAGACATTCATTATTTTTCAGAGGCCACTCCTTACATCCGATTGAGTTGCAACTTTGTGTGGTTCCTATTTCGTGCTCGCTCGTGAAAAAATATAAAAAATACAAAAAGAAAAATTTCGGCTATAGTAGAGAGAGAGAGAGTGCTATCCGTGGCCGAAACAAAAAGAAAAAAGAAAAAAAAAGAAAAAAAAGAGAAAAACCTGACAGAGCACAGTTTTAGGTACCAACAATTTATTTGTTTTGTGCTTATGCTGAATTGAGCTTCAAAGGTTCGCCATCTTTGTTGTTGTCGTTGCTTTCATATTCATTCTTGACTCCTTGTTCATCATCTCATACTTGATATAGGACACATTTAGGCCAAAGAACTAGGACCATACTTTGGACATTTATTCAGCATTACTATCTCGTTATTGATTTGTGTTCCACCGACATATTTGGCCTTCCAAACTCCATATATCTACTGGATAGCACGCTTGACCTTGCAATCGCACTCCACGCCGACAAGGTATCACGAACCACCACCGGTTGTACCACCACGCTTTGGTAAGCACACTTGTAAGAGCTTGGTAAGCCACTTCTTTGCGGGTTTCCACTTCCTTCCTTTGTAGTTGATAGGATCATCCTTTTGTTTTCCTCTATTTCCACTAACCATGGCAGAAATGAAGAGGACGGGACACCGGTCGATTTCAACGAGTGTGTTAGTCGCGCCGCCACAAGCAGGCCGACAAACAAAACGCTTCACTCATCGATCTCGGCGCGAGATTGACACCATCGTCGCCGCCATTACCCGCTTGAACACCACGGAAGGCATTGAGCGGGTGGAGCGGCGGATGGTCGACCTCACCGGTCGGATGGACACATTGGAGGCACGTCTACCACCTATCAATGATGGCCATCATCATGATGACGCCACGTAGTATGATGCGATGGCAACATTGATCGGCGGGCGACACAAGATGCACGACTACGTTGTCGCCTTCAAAGAAACCGACATGGTATGGGAGGTAATAACCGAACCGCCATGGTAACGACGACCCTTTTGCTAAAGTCAAGTTTACCATTCCATCTTTTTCTCGGTCTTTATGATGCTGAAATATATCTTGATTGGGAGATGACTAGAGAGTAAGTTTAACTCTCACTTAGTTCCTGAGCAACATAGAGTTTAAGGACTTTGCTATTATCTCGTGGAATGAACTAAGTACCATGCGCTTACAACCCGATACATGGGAGCGTTTAAAAGAAGCTATGCGTAATCGTTTTGTTCCTCCCTCATATAAACTTGAATTGAGAAAAATTGCAGCGCTTAGAACAATGTGATAGTTCTGCTCAAGACTATTATGCCGAGCTTCAAAAGGGTATGGTGCGTTGTGGGGTTGTTGAGGACACGGAGGATAAGATTTGTCGTTTCTACGGGGTTACTGGCGTGAAATTCGTGACATTGTTGATTATAAAGAATTTACCATCACAACCGCTTGTTCCACCTTGCTATGCTTGCGAAAAAGAATTGCGTGGACGCACGTAATCGGCTAAGGCACGCACCGGACGACCCTTCTACACGCCGCGAACGACTACATCGACGGATCGCCCCGCCTTCTTCGAGTTTTCGCTCTCCCACACCACCGTGAACAAGATGGCAGCAGCGCCACCAAGCCACCTTCCACGACTCGCCTTGCAGATCCTACAAAAATTCTTTTTGTGGTCCAGCCAAGAGTTCTTCTTCCGTGGCTTCAACGGGCGCTCCTCCCAGCATTCGCCACCGCTGCCATGGGCTTGGTCATGTGCAAAAGAATTGCCCTAGCCAACGGGCATACATCGCCACGTAAGATGGAGGTTACATCAAGACTTCGGATGTCGAGGAGGATGATGATGTTCTTGTTGCCTCGGACGACAATAGCGGTGGTGTTGACGACCTGCGTCCTTGGTGGGCGCCCATAGCGACGCCACTTGAGCATCATTGTGCACAAGCGTCCTCAAAGACACGTGTACAACAACCCGATAAACTTCAACGCCATAATTTGTTTCAGACCTTCTTTGCAATCAAGAACCGCGTGCACGAGTCATCATTGATGGAGGAAGTTGCAACAACTTGGCGAGTTCGATTTGGTCAAGAAGCTTGGCTTGACCACGCGACCGCATCCACATCCATACCATATTCAATGGTTAAATGACTCGAAAAGCTAAGGTAACGCAAACATGCCGAGTCCATTTTTCCATTGGTGCTTATGTTGATCATGTTGATTGTGATGTGGTTCCCATGCAAGCATGCTCTCTTTATTGGGTCGACCTTGGGAATTTGATAATGATGCTTTACACCATGGTAGTAGTAACACATACACTTTTATGCATAAGGGAAAGAAAGTTACTTTACGCTTTGACACCATCCGAGATTATAGAGGCCGATAGGGCGAGAGTCTGGTGCTAATGATCCAAAGGAACATGATAAAACTGAAAACAGCAAGTACTCCATTTGAAAAACTCTGTTATGCTTGCCACAAAATCAGACCTTGCTGCAATTGATGATGTTAATGATACATGCTATGCTTTTGTGTGCAAAGATGCTTTATTTTCTCTTGATAGTATGCCTTGCACTTTGCTCGCTCCCTGTCACTAACCTTTGCGGGAGTTTAGCGATGTTTTTCCCGATGAGATACCTCCGTGATTTCCACCCATTCGAGGTATTGAGCACCGATTGACTTAATCCTCGGAGCAAGTTTGCCAAACCGTGCGGCATACAGACCAATCCCAAAGAGACTAAGGAGATTCAGCGACAAGTCCAAGACCTTTTGGACCGTGGGTACGTACGTGAGAGCCTTAGTCCTTGTGCTGTTCCTGCTCTTTTGGTTCCCAAAAGATGGTTCTTGGCGTATGTGTGTAGATTGTAGAGCCATTAACAACATTATTATACGATATCGCCATCCTATTCCTAGGCTAGACGACATGCTTGATGAGTTGTGTGGTGCTATAATTTTCACAAAGATTGACTTATGAGTGGATACCACCAAATAAGAATGAAACTTGGTGATGAATGGAAACCGCTTTTAAAACTAAGTTCGGTTTGTATGAGTGGTTAGTCATGCCTTTTGGGTTAACTAATGCACCTAGCACTTTCATGAGATTAATGAACGAGGTTTTGCGTCCTTTCATTGGCAAATTTGTGGTCGTTTACTTTGATGATATCTTGATTTATAGCAAGTCCATGGATGAACATTTGAATCACTTACGTGCTGTTTTTAATGCTTTGAGAGATGCACGCTTGTTTGGTAACCTTGAGAAGTGCACCTTCGCACGGATCGAGTCTCTTTCTTGGCTATGTTGTGACTCCACAGGAATTGAGGTTGATAGAGCCAAGGTGGAGGCGATATGGAGTTGGCCCATGCCCACGCAGGCCTCCCAAGTGCGGAGTTTTCTTGGCCTTGCAGGATTTTATCGTCGCTTTGTCAAAGAATTCAGCACCATTGCGACATCGCTGATTGAGTTGACAAAGAAGGAGTTGTGTTCCATTGGGGCCATCACAAGAGGAGACCTTTAATCTTTGAAGGACAAGCTTACGCACGCACCATTGCTCCAACTTCCGAATTTTGGTAAGACTTTGAACTCGAATGTGATGCTAGCGGAATTGGTATTGGTGGTGTTTTGATGCAAGAAGGCAAACTGTTGCCTACTTTAGCGAAAAATTGAATGGTCCTGTTCTTAATTATTTCACGATGATAAAGAATTGTATGCTCTTGTTCATTCTTTAGAGATGTGGCAACACTATTTATGGCCTAAAGAATTTGTCATTCATTCCGATCATGAATCACTTAAGCATATTCGTAGTCAAACCAATTTGAATCAGACATGCTAAGTGGGTTGAATTTATTGAATCTTTTCCTTATGTCATTAAACACAAGAAAGGGAAGGATAATGTGATTGTCGATGCTTTGTCTCGACGCTATACCATGTTGTCTCAACTTGATTGTCACATTTTTGGTCTTCAAACTATTAAAGAACAATATGCTTTTGATGCTGATTTGAAGGATGTGTTGTTGCATTGTAAAGAGGGTCAAGCATGGAATAAATTCGTGATCAATGATGGGTTTTGTTTAGAGCTAACCGCCTATGCATTCCAGCTTGGATCCGTTCGTCTTTTGTTGTTGCAGGAGGCGATGGAGGCGGTTTGATGGGCCATTTTGGTGCTAAGAAGACGGAGGACGTTCGACCACACACTTCTTTTGGCCAAAGATGAGGCGAGATGTTGAGCGGTTTGTGGCTCGCTGCACTACATGTCAAAAAGCTAAGTCTCGCTTGAATCCACATGGTTTATATATGCCACTTCCTGTTCCTTCTATTCCGTGGGCTGATATTTCTATGGACTTTATTTTAGGGTTGCCTAGGACTAAGAGGGGGAGGGATAGCATTTTTGTTGTTGTGGATCATTTTTCTAAGATGGCTCACTTTATCCCATGTCATAAAACCGATGATGCCGTTCATATTGTGACCTCTTTTCAAAGAGATAGTTCGCTTGCATGGTATGCCTTCTACTATTGTTTCAGATCGTGATGCCAAGTTCTTGAGTCACTTTTGGCGTACTCTATGGAACAAGTTGGGTACAAAGTTGTTGTTCTCACCACATGTCACCCACAAACCGATGGCCAAACCGAGGTGGTGAACCGCACATTGTCTACCATGTTGAGAGCTATTTTGAAGAACAATTTGAAGCTGTGGGAAGAGTGTTTGCCGCATGTTGAGTTCGCATATAATCGAGCGGAACACTCCACCACCAAGGTAAGTCCTTTTCGTAGTGTATGGATTCAATCCCGTGCCCTATTGATATTTTACCTTGCCTACTAGTGAGAGAGTTCATAATGATGCTAAGGAGCGTGCTGATTTTATTCTCAAAATGCATGAGACTACTAAGGCAAACATTGAAAAGATGAATGAAAATATAGGATTCTTGGTAGTAAAGGTAGAAAGGAAGTTAAACTTGAACCGGTGATTTTGTTTGGTTGCACTTATGAAAGGATAGATTTCTGAGTTAAGAAAGTCAAAATTGATGCCTAGAACTGCTGGTCCTTTTAAGATAATTGAGAAGATAAATGATAATGCATATAAACTTGAGTTGCCTCCCGAGTTTGGGGTTAGTCCCACCTTTAACATTTCAGATTTGAAGCCATGCTTGGGAGAAGAAGATGAGACCGAGTTGAGGACAACTCCGCTTCAAGAGGGGAGGATGATGAGGACATCACTTCTTCAGATATACACAACACTCCTCCACTTGATATTCAAGGACCAATCACTAGAGCTCATACCGACAATTGAATTTACATGTGAGCTCGTTCCTAAGTACTTCTTTTTGTTCATTTGAGAATCGACACTACCTAATGACTTAATTATGATTAGGAACCATGGAGAGGATCAAAAGTACTTGGAGAAGGGCTACGAGGCGCACGAGTCCAGCAAGGGTGGTCGAATCATGTTGGATGTCCAACTCAAGCCCACTTCGAATCCAATTCGGAGTCCAGGACCAGGTCGCACTAAAACGGACGCCCAGATCGCATCCGACTCCGTTTGGACATTCCACATATGTATGGAAAGCTGAGAAGATAACCTTCCAATGGATCTAGTCTCATATCAAAATTCCTTCTGAGTCAACGGGAATCGTCGAAACAAGTGAACGTCCAGAATCTGTCAGGGTGCTGCGACACCGCCTTTTGGGCCGCTCGCTTTGTATCGTGTTGGAGTCCATTAAGGACGCGCCCAGGGTTTTGCACGCCTTACTCCTTTATATACAGCCGCCACCCCACCATTAGGGTTGGGTTTTGCTTAGATTAAATCTGTCTTTGAACAGTTTCGCCGACATCGGTTTGTGAAACCCCAATTTTCGAGTGCTTCATCAATATATCTGCAATTTGGTTGTGTTCTTCCTTGTTCTTGCTTGTGTTCTTCGATTTGCAGGCGAGGATTAGCCTTCTTGGCAAGGTCAAGCGGGCAGCGCACAGTTGATAACCTGAGGAGGCGTGGTGCTGCGATTGCGGGGTTCGGAACGTGTTGTTCGGAAGCCGGATCGATTTGTGTCGCGCCTCCACCAAATCGAACATATCCAGAACCTGTTGGAAGATCGGGACCCCTTTCCTATCACTAAATACCCAAACTATGTCTACAAGCTTTCCAAAGCATTGTATGGACTTAAGCAAGCCCCTAGAACTTGGTATGAGAGGCTTAAGTCCTATCTGTTGAGTCATGGTTTTGAGATGGGTAAGGTGCATAAGACCCTGTTCATTCGTAGGCATGGCTCTGACTTTCTGCTCGTCCAGATTTATGTCGATGACATTATCTTTGGCGGCTCTTCTCATGCTCTAGTTTCACAGTTCTCGGATGTCATGAGCACCGAGTTTGAGATGAGCATGATGGGTGAGTTGACCTTCTTCCTTGGCTTCCAAATCAAGCAGACTCGGGAGGGTACTTTCTTGCATCAAGGCAAGTATACTCGTGACCTCTTGAGACGCTTTGACATTAGTGATGGTAAGCCTGTGTCAACCCCGATGGCTTCTACAGCTTCTCTTGACCCAGATGAGGATGTCGAGCTAGTTGATCAGAAGGAGTATCGCCCCATGATTGGCTCCCTCTTGTATCTCACTGCATCGAGACCGGACATACACTTCTCTGTGTGTCTTTGTGCCCGGTTTCAGGCCTCTCCTCGTATATCTCACCGCCAGGCGGTGAAGCGCATCTTTCGGTACCTTCGAGCTACCATCGACTATGGTATCTGATACTCTTCCTCTTCTTGTCTTTCCTTGAGAGCCTATTCGGATGTAGACTTTGCTGGCTGTATGATAGATAGGAAGAGCACTTCAGGCACCTGCCAATTCATCGGCACTTCTCTCGTTTCCTGGTCCTCTAGGAAGCAGTCCGGTGTTGCACAGTCCACCGCAGAGGCCGAGTACGTTGCGGCCGCCAGTTGCCGCAGCTAGGTACTTTGGATGGCGTTGACCTTGCGGGACTTTGGGTTAGCTATAGACAGTGTTCCACTCTTTTGTGATAACACTTTGCAATTAACATCGCTAAGAACCCAGTGCAGCATTCTCGGACCAAGCATATTGATACTCGCTACCACTTCCTTAGAGACCATGAAGAGAAGGGTGAGAGACCATGTGGAGGTCGTCTCGTATGTATGATGAGTAATTGACATCGGGTTAGGAAAGTCGAGTTTGAGGTGGTTGGTTCGGACCTTGGCATTGCGCGGTGTAATGGGCTCGGTCGAACTTGGTCAAACTTGGTCGTATGGACTTAAGATGCATAGTCCGATGATTCGACAGGTTTGGACTTCATCATGAGTAAAGTATGATGCAAATTATGCTTATGTGTTTCGAGCGGTGCTATGTGACGGT
Organism: Bonia amplexicaulis; assembly: GCA_036346245.1. Taxonomy (NCBI): domain Eukaryota; kingdom Viridiplantae; phylum Streptophyta; class Magnoliopsida; order Poales; family Poaceae; genus Bonia; species Bonia amplexicaulis. The sequence goes on from CM070736.1 coordinate 27,119,455, forward strand.
TTGCTTGTCTGTGTGGTTGCAGGACTTGAGCCGTGTCATGGTGAGGCGTGGGAGGACCGGGACTAGGCATGTGGAGGTGTTGAGGTCGAGACGGTCGGAGACGTCGAAGATGATCGAGGTCGCCGAGGTGGTTGCGAGCCGGAGACGAGGAACCGGAGCTGAGCTGCCGGAGGTGGACACGGCGGCAGAGGCGAGGTGGACCGGACTAGACTCGTGGAGGAGTCGAGGTCCGACGGTCGATGCCGGTGCAACAGATCGTAAAGAGCGGACTGGGACTAGACTCAGGGAGGAGTCGGGGTCCAGTCGGTCGGAGTCAGGTGCGGTCATGCGTGAACGACAAGGAGCGCGGAAGCTTCCCGGAAGGTGCAGGAGGGGCGAATCGGTAATTTCGCAAGGCTGCACAAGCAGGAGACGGCTCCGTTCGGGTTTAGCCGGCGTAACGGGTTGGAGACCCGTTAGCCAAGGGCTATAAATAGGAGTGCGGGGCTGTATACCCCCTCATGGCTTTGGGAGAGTGTTAGGGTTTGCTAGAGTCAAAAGAAGCTTTTGAGGGTTGTTTTTTGCTTTGCTTCTCTTTTGCTTTAGTGGTTATGAGTTGTTGAGGAGAGGCAGGAGGCTCTGTAGTGTGTCTCCATCGATGTCTCCCTTGTGTTCTTGAGTGAGTTCGTGTGTGTTCCTCTCAGGTTGAGAGATGGAGGTTGAAATGGTTGTAATCTTTACTCTTATGTGATTATTCATCTCCATGAAACCTTTTAATAAGATCCTGTGTTTGAGATGATTCTTTTTTCTCTCCGTCTCTTTTTACTCAAGAACTGCTCTCTGTTCTTCACTTCCTTTTTTGTTCTGGTTTGATTTTTGGGTTGATTTGCTATAGAATCATGTTGCTCTGAAGGAAGGAATAGCCTCAGAATCTCTTGACCAATCCATTTTTGAGGGCAGAAGGCTGGATCAAAGTATACTGCTTTCTTGAAATCTTGCGCCACCATTTCCTCTGTTTTTCCCTGTAGCTAGGGTTTCATGGCAGAGCACTTGTGATGTTTCGATTTCCCTTCTCAAGTTGGGCTGAGGTTTGTGCTTTAAAGCTCTGAGATCATCTCTAGTTGAAATGTAAAGCCTCATGAGCAAAAGACTTGAGATTGAAGAGAAATTCAAAAATCAGTCCTGCCACTGCTCAAGTTTCAGATTTCAGTCAAAATGTTAGGTTCTTGCTACTTTGATTGATTCTCTTGTTTCCTCAGGTCTTAATGGTTTTTAGATCTAGTTCTTGCTGTTTTGATCAGAAGAGAACAACATTTATCTGTCAATTTCAATGATTTTCGGTTGACTGCAGTAATTCAACTTCTCAGTTCTTGTCTCGGCAGTCTGCAGTATTTTTGGCTAAAGCTGTTTGTTCTTTTTGGTCTACAGTATCAGTTCTTTTCAGTCTTCTCGGTCTGCATTGGTTTTCAGTTCTTGAAGCTGTCAATTTCTGCTGTTTCGGTTTTCAGTCCATTTGCTGTTCTGCATATTTGCTCCTCCATTTTCAGTTTGTGCAGTCTATCTCTCGGCAGCAGTATGCACTGTTTACAATTCAGTTTTCGGCCAGAAGTGTCTTCAGCAGATTACAGTTTTTGGCAGCAGTTTCTGCAGCTTGCTCTTTGGCTTCTCTTCTGATTTCTTTTCTGTTCGGCAGCAATATTAGCTTCATATTTTCGGTTCTTGCTGCCGTTTTGCTTCTTTCAGTCCGCAGTATGAATTTGACTAGTGAATGCTATTTTCGGTTAGACATGAAACTGAAGTGTTGCTCAGTTGACAGCTAGAACTAATTTGCAGTAAACAGTTTTCAGCAAGGGCTATTCTTATTCTTTGCAGATTTCAGTTTCTACAAATTTCAGTTTGATTCTTCTTGTTGTTCCCTTCCTATTTTTGCTGCTGTATATTAAACTGTAGTCTTCTTCTCTGTTATTTTCAGCCGAAGCTCTGCTGTCCCCATCCAACTCTTTTAGGTTTAACTGAATACTGCAATTTGCAGGCAGCTAGCAGTTTTTCAGTCTAGCTCTTTGTTTTCCACCAAATAGTGCAGAAATCTCGGCCATCCAGCAGCTTTCAGTTCAGTTTGCTCACTTTGGTCTTCTTGTTATCGTGTTCCGCTCTTTTGCGATAACACGCCCGCGATCAAGATTGCTAAGAACCAGGCAGCACTCTCGACCAAGCGCATCGATATCGATATCATTTTCTTCGAGACCATGTAGAGAAGGGTGACATCGTGCTCCAGCCAGGAGAGTGACCTCCAGTTGGTGATATCTTCACCAAGCCTTTGGATAGCACGAGGTTTTCATCATGGGAGAGCTTGGGGTGGTTTGTCCTTCACGATTCCATTTAGCTCAACACTAGCTTCTCGATTCCATTTAGCTCATTGACATGGCTTGCATCATTTGTGGATATCATTAGCTAGACTCAAATCTTGTTTGACTTGACTTGCTAAGCACTTCAAATTAAAAAAAAAATCAGATTATACCATCTGTTAGCTTACCTTCTCGTTACATACATAGTCATGATCTTTGTAGCATACTTGTATGTTATGGCTTGGTGTAATACATTTGGTCATTTTGGATAATTCTCATGGTTCTGCATACTTTGAATAATCAAATCAGCCATTCCATCCATCATTTTGACTTATTCTCTCTTGCATACTTGATGTGTTTATTGCCAAAAGGGGGAGAATAGATTGGAGAAAAGAAAATTTCTCAACTCGGGAACTTGCTAGAGCTTTGGAGATCAATTTGCTCTTTATGTATTGCTCTAGTATTCCTTCCTCGACATGGTCATAATTTCATTTTCTTTCCTTGGACCATGTCGGCTTCTACAAACTCAACTTCATATTTTTCGGTGTTTGTCAATATACTCATCAAGGGGAGATTGAGAGATCATGTGGAGATGATCCCATCTTTATGATGAGTAATTGACCTTGGTTGAAGGTAAATTGAGTTTGCTTTGGGCTTTATTGCAAAGTCTTAACTCGATCGAAATGAAGTCGTGTACGACTTTTCCCTGGTTCGTACGACCACGTTTGGTCGTGGTCGAAACTCTTCCGAGTGTCGCACGACCATGGTGGTCGTGGTCGGAAGGTTATACGACCACGCTGAACTCAATCGGTGGTCTACGACCACGCCAGGCGCCCCGCGAATTTGAACGTGATCGAAGTTCACGGTAGCGCACGACCACGTTGTGGCGCCCCCGCGAATTTGAACGTGATCGATTCCGCCGAAGCGATTTAGTTTTGGCCGTGGCTCGGAAGGGTTTACGACCACGCTGGCAATTGGGAGCGCTCGATCACGCTATGGAGCCCTCGGAAGATTTGACCGTGGTCGGCACTCGGCGCTAGGGTTTACGACCACGCCAGGATCGGAGCCTCCACCACGCTGGGCGGATGCTGCTCACCACTTTGGCCATGGTCGGTGGGCGCCACGACCACGTTGTAGGGAAAGGAGCCACGACCACGCTGTGGCACTCTGGTGTGACCGCTGCGGAGAGCTACGACCCTCCTCTCACTTTGGTCTTCTTGTTATTGGATTGCTATTTTCGATGGCTGGATTACCCTTACGGAAGAGCCGAATGGAAACATATATCCGTGCTCGTGGGTATGCTATTTGGCGGAAGGTGAAAATACAATTTGTTGTTCCGCCGATGAGAACATCAATGCCGGAATATGGCGATGTTGAGGCAAATGCAAAGGCAAGGAACATCATCATACGAGGATTGAGCGAGCGAATTTGATCGCATCTCTCACTGTCGTCCGCTCACGACATCCGGGTGACCTCGATGCATACCATGAGGGCACCTCCCGGATCAAGACGGTTCGACAGGATCGGTTCAGCCGAATACAAAGAAATTCGAGATGCTTATCGAGAGTCCTTGACGAGTGCTTTTCACGCTTTCACAAGATTTTGAGCAATCTCCGAGCGGTCGGTCTCACATACTCCGACTCGGATAACGCCGACAGATGCTTTTGCACTCGATCTTGGGTTTGGGAGATGAAGGTGACTACCATCAAGGACACCACGGACCTCTCGACCTTGACTCTTGATGCGCTTTACTGCGCCTCAAGACTCACGAGATTGACATAGTCTCGTCGGTCAAGTCAGTCAATCGATGGCTCTAGTCACGGATCCCACCCGCCACGGTTCTTCGCCGATTCTCTTTGCGGATTCTCCCTCGCTGCCTCGTGACATAACCGATGATCGAGAGAGGCGACTTGCGGATGAGCGACTAGCCCTCCTCGCACGGAGATTCTCCCATGCTTACAAAGGGAGGAGGGACGGAAGGAAAAGAGGACCCGTGATTTGTTTCGAGTGTGGTGGCCCCAACCACATTCGAGCAAACCGTCCCAAGTTGGGGAAAGGCAAAGTCGACTACTACGGTTCCGCAAGAACGACTACTCAGACAAGAACCGCAACAAGAAGGCCCCAACTCCGACGCAAGGCAAGAAGCCGTTCCGCAACTTTGGGAAGGCCAAGAAGCTCTTCCACCGCGTCCTCGCCGCTTTCGGCGACCTCGACCTCGGCGAAGTGGAGGGATGGAGCGACGACGACGGACGGTGATCAAGAACCCAAGAGCGGCGACGACTTCTCCGGCATGTGCTTCATGGCCCTTGAGGGCGAGATCGTGACACGAGCTCTACTCCGACTCGGACGAGGTATGTCCCACCTACGATCGGCTCAATCATGCTTTTCTTAAGCTAGGTGGTTTCATGCTAGAGCTAAGTCTAGGTGTACCGAGTTAGAGAAGGAAGTAGATAGATTGTCACGGAGCTTACTTCACTTATATCGCTCCCTCCCGTGACGATCGTGATACCTAACGTGCTTTGCTTGGAGACATGGAGAAACTAAGGACCTCGCATGATAGTTTGTCCTCCGAACTAGACATTGTTAAGGTGGAGAATGTTAGTCGCGTCACTGAACTAGAGATGTCTAGGATTGTTTTTCCTTCATCTACCGTTGAGACTACTTCTTGCACCTCATGTGAGGATAAGGATAATGCTTTTAGAGGTCTTTATACATTGCTTCTCGATCCGCCCGAGACTTGTGAAAGTTGTAACAATTTGAAGATGAACCTAAAACGGCGAGATCATAAAATTGCTGAATTACAAGCTTTTCTACTTGAGCCTATTGCTTCTTGTGTGAATTGTCCTAAATCGATCACGAGCTTGAATCTGTTTCCAAACAGGTTTCAAGAAATGATTGATCATGATAAGAAGTTGGCTCGGTTTGCTTCTAAGGACCTGTTAGCTCACCATGCATTAGTTGTAACAAACTAAAATCTAACTTGATTGCATTGGATGAGAAATGTGAAGCTAACTAAGGACCTACTAGAGAAGCCACCTTGTGCTTGTAATGTGATTGTGAAGAAGGGGAGAAGCCCCTGCAAGGTAGAGACGCCTAGCGATGCGAACCAATCGCTAGCGATGGATCTGTCCCTTCTCGTCGGCCGTGCGTGCACAAGCCGCCTTCCTCTCGCTGCTGGTCGTTCTCCTGCTCCTTACCTTCTTTGTTTCTCCTCCTCCTTGCTCCTCTTGCACCTCTCTCCTTCGGAGTGTCGGTACCTTATGAACACTCTCGAGAAATTTGTAGGAGGCAAGAAGGATCTCAATCTTATTCTAGACCAATCAAAGATTTGCAAGTTCAAACAGGTCTAGGATATAATTTCCGTGAGGATGTGAGAAAACATCCACCGTCGTGCTCGCACCCATAGCGCGGTGTGATCGAGGTCAAGCCCAAGAACAAGAAAGTTCAATTTAGATCGCGGGCTTTGTCCAAGGGATTTCAAAGAAGGTGATTTCACTGCAGCTTGCCTCTCGAGGCGAAGCCATCTCATGCTACTTCACCCCTCGTAGGCGGTATCATTGCACCTTCTCGCCGAAGGATGGGCATCTGATTGACCAATGCTTCAAGCGCCAAGATCGCGCCAAGAGACCGGCCGAGTCTCTTAGGCGATTCAGTGGTCAGCCCTGACCTTGAGTGCACCTAAGACCAACACGAGGTCTAGGTTTGCTACTGTTGGTAGCTTTGGGCAGCACCGAGGATTTGGTTTTTCTGAGTTTTCTGTTTTTCGTCCTCGTGCTCCCTCTGGTCGTGACTTCCGCCGTCCTGAGGGTAGATCTCGTTTCCATCGAGATAGCTACCCGCGGCGTGATCAGCGTGCTGACGGTGCTCCGACTCGCTCTCCCGTAGTAGTCGGACCCGGCAATGACTCAGTCGCACATAGAGCAAAAGCGAAATCAGAGAAAACCGAGTTACGTGGTTACGCCACCGAGCTCTCTGTTTCAGTTTTCGACTTTGGTTTCTCCTCTTACATTGTGAAGACTTTGGAGGTTCTTGGTATTTTTACTTTGAGATCTTGTACGAACTAAGTTTCAAGTTTCATTCATTTTGGATCTCGTGCAAAAGATCTTTAAATTCTTGCTCCTCGATGCGTACGCGACAACGTAGTATTTCTGTGATCGCTACGTTGTCGGATCGTCGACCTATTTGACCACGCAGCCTTTGGTATTTTCGACCACGCGATTTCCGTGGGCTGATCTTTTCTAGCTTTCGACCACACGGTAGTATCTCTGTTGTCGGATGATCGACTCACGACATAAGTTTTCGGTTCGGTTTTCGCCGATGTTATCCTCTGTTTACGGTCGTTCGACCTCGTCTCACAGCGGTGGTCTTCGTGTCTTGGTCTGTTCTCACCCCATACGACCACGGTCAAAACTCGACACGCTTTCACGATTACGACTACGGTTGTCTTGATTCGACTCACTTTGGTCTTCTTGTTATTGGATTGAGGTCTTGTTTAATTCTACTGAGAAGAGAGGCAAACTTTGAATCAATTTTCTGTCCTCCAGTTCGGCCTCTGCATTTACTATTCTGAATATTTTCGGCAATCTGCAGGCTTCGGCTGAACAACGTTTTTCAGTGTATTCTCGGTTCAGTCTGCAGCCTGTGATCCTTAACCCTTTCAGCCTATTGTCAGATTTCATATTTTGTCGGCTGTTTTCCTCGGCACTTTCTGAAACTGGTTCAGACTCTCAAGTTTCTTTGCTTTTCTATTGAAAGTCTTTTTCAGTCTCCCCTCCAGAAAAGATCTTGTTGATCTAGTTTTGTCTCTCATGTGAATATCTTTTGGTCAAACGGCAAATCGTTTTTGGCTTCTAGTAAGCGAATTTCTTGCTTCATAGCTTCCGTAGCTATTGGAGAAGAAAATCGTGTGGATATTTCGGGGCGAATTTGAAGGCACCATTCACCCCCTCTCGTTGCCATTTCCGATTCTACAATTGGTATCAGAGCGAGGTTGGCTCTGTACATGATCTTAACCGATCTTGAGCATGGCAACTAGTAGGGAATCCTGTGAGGTTTTTCTTTGCATCTTGTTGGGGTGTTTTTGCCAATGATGTCCTTTGCGACAAGAGGCTTGATTTCGGCAAAAGGGTGATTTTATTTGCAAGAAACCACAAGTATGAACGTTGTGGTACATTCTTTACCTTTGATTGTTCAAGTGCCAGGATCTAGAAAGTCTTGAAAGAACATGAGGATGATAATGATAAGAAGGACGAGCGCTAACTCATCATGAACAAGGTAAAACCTCGTTGTGACCTTGGCCTTGTCCAAGATGAATATACTTGCTCTTAGCGAGAATGTGAGATGCCTAGATGATAAATTGCTAGTTTGATTTTGCTAGGTAGAAATCTCATTTATCATGTGTAGATTGTGAGTCTAATTCTGTAGATGGCTTAAATTTAATTTCTACTTGCATGCTAAAAACTGAAAATGAGAAATTAAAATTGATTCACTGCATATGTGTAGAGGAGCTTGAGTTTGCTAGGGCTGAGATTAGAAGGCTATGTTCTTTTGTTCTAGCTTCTCTTGTTTTATATTTGTACTAGCCATGTTGCTCTTGCTGATCCAATTCGTTTGCATTTCCTTCCCTATTTTATAGTATGATTCTGTAAGGGATGGTGTAAATGCTTTGAGGAGAGAGCACGATGATATGAGTGCTGCATCTTGTGACTTAGTCTCCTCTGTTCTTTTGGATTAGGAGCTGTTTATAGTGAGTATAAATCTTTCTGTTTCATATCCTTTGCTCCTACTTTGGCTAGTGCATTTTTGTTGGCTCTTCTCGTGAGGTCCAAGGGACTTCTCTTTGAGAAAGAATGGTGCTTTGTCCTTTTGGATCTTGGCTTGTAGTAGACGCTTGCACCATTGCTCATTTTTGTGAGAAGGATGGACCTCATTGGCTCATTGGCATCGTGGACTTGTTTCGTGTGTTTTCTTGTTTTTGTCCACGTGCTGTCTCGAGGAGGAATTTCCGCCGTTTCTTAAATGATGGATCTCGTTCGCCTAAACGAGGTGCGCATCTACGGCAAGGAGAAGTTGTGAGTTTCTTTGGTGCTTTTGTTGGTTCTCTTCTTGGTGTTTTCAAGTTAGGTATTCATCGCTTCTTTGGAGTTGGGACTCGTTTCACTTGTCGAGTTGTCCACTTGCGGTGTGCCTCTAGGATCGATTTTCTTGCATGAACCATCTATTGCATCATGTTAACTTGCATACTTCTAGTGTGAATGTGTCAAGTCTTGGGTTCCCAAGTACATGCTTACTAACCCTTCGGGATCCAAGACTTGGGCACATTATTCTTGTAGGTGTCAAGACGCAGGATGAAGAATATGTATTTGATTGGGTTCTAATCTTTTCCTGGATCACGTGATTAGAACATTTGTTGGTTCTTCACTACTTCATGGCCTTCAAGAGGCATATGCTTTCACTGGTTGCATCTCCACCTACTTTGTGAGCGATTTTATACCCTCATGCTCTAATATTCATGATAGTCTTAATTAGCATGTTGCGCGTGTCTTTGTGCTCACTTGTACCATATTGGCATTATTTTCTTTCGATACCTTCCTGTCATGCCTTTATGTGTATGTTGCTTAAGTATCATTGTACCTGGTTATAAATGTTAGTTAATTAGATGCTTAAGCTTTGACCTGACTTCACGAGCTGAGTAGAATGTGCATATTAGAAGTCAAGTATCGTCATGACCTTGTGCTTTGTAATATCTATCATGGTTTAATGTTCACATCTTGCTCCTTATGTCCATTCACCATTATTTATACATGTTAGCATACTCTTCCATGATTTTTGTTTGACATGATGTATGCCCACATGATGGACGCTTGTATATGGACAGTATGAGCTTCATTATATCTTGGATAGTTTTCTATGTCATGATGCTGTGTTTATTCATGTCTTCTTATCTTTCCTTGTATACATGCTTATATCCATGCGAGCATATGCTTTTGTGACTTTTCCTTGTCACCTGCTATGTGTATGGTTGTAATCCATTGAGATGCATGTATACCTTGATCTTATTCAGTTATGGCATGAAATAAATTGTATGACATCTTGGTGGCGTTAGTTTGTGCTTATGCTTAGATATCATGAGATCCGTGGTTAGGTCACAAGCTCCTTCTAGTATTGGGTGGCACTAGACTTGGTGTTCTAGGTGCTTTTGATGAGGACTAGATTGTGCTTGTGTGGGTGTGTGTTCTCATGTGTTCTTTGTCATTAGTATTTGTAATGCTACTGTTGATGTCATTTGACACGGTACTGGTTCCATGTTGTATATCATTTACCCCAGTACTAGGACACCAGTCGTCCTAGTGTTTGAAATGTAGGTTGTGCATGTGAGGGGGAGACTGGTACGACCACTACGACGTGGTACCCCAGTTTGACTACGACCACGTCCTGGACTCGTATTCGATCTCGGCCAAGGCAACACTCATACTCGATCAGGTATGCGATCACGACTCTCCACCGAGCGACCGTGAGTGAGGTTTGCTCCCTTGTGATCATTAGTATTTTGCTTCCCATCACTTGGCTTTGCATTGGTTATTTATTCTAGTGGTAGGAAGGGTCCGATTGGATAGATGAGAGCCATCTTTAGGTGATATTGTCTCAGTCACACCTCTCATCCAAATGGTTCTCTCGGATTATTTACTACCTAGTCTGGGCTTTGGTTCTCTAGGTTTCTCTTCTGCCTAGTTTGAACTTTCTTCTTGGCCACTAGAGTCTTGTGAGTTGACATAATTAATGGATTGCGCGAAGGCTACGATAGCAGAAAACAAAACTTTTCTACCGCGCACACAAGAACATCATGCTTAAGGAGGATCATGGATCGTTACCACTAGACGCCAGCGCAAGTGAAGAAGAGTTGAGAAGCCGATCCAACCACGCGCCGAGGTAGTAGTGGAAGTAGTCGATCGTCCCGATCCGATCGTCTCCTCCACGCGATCAACCACACCACGAGCAGATCCAATCTGTAGGTTGTTGATGCCGATCAACGCCGCAACGAGCGCGCCCACCGGTATCCACACGTCCGGATTGAACGCCGATCGCGAGTGTACCAAAGACTCATGAGCAGCTAGGGTTTGGCTCGGGAGGTGGCGGCGGGGTTTAGCTCGGGATTATCGATGATTTCCCTCACCGCCTCCATATATAGACCTCCTCACTTGGGCCTCGTGGACCGAGGCCCAATAGGAGTCTATCCGGATCTCTATCCGAATTGAGCCCATATCCGAATCACATTCGAATTAGTGTTCCAACCCGTTAAGTGTGCGACCCTGTAGGTTCACGTATACTTGGTGTAACACCCCAGCCTAACATAGGCCTGAAATGCTACTAACTATTCATAATCTATCAACAACTAATATAAATTACCTAAAAATTTCGGCATAACCTCCTTTGTTTATTAACGAAATAATAGTTCCGACAAGCAGGAATATCACAAGTTCTAAATAATGAACGGAGAGATAATATCAAATGGTACTAAGTCTTTATTACATTTAATCTGATGAAATATAAACTGAACTAATTAAGCTAACAAGCCAACAAGATTATCATGACTGTCTCTATTTCTTATTGAAGGAATAGTGCACGTGCAACAAAGCTAACCCCTTTTTGATCCCATGTATGTCATTCTCACATTGGTACCTAAAACAAACAAACAAACAGCAAGAGTGAGTCCAACGACTCAGCAAGTATATCAACATCAATAACAATGACCATTAACTAACAAGTTTAAACAATTCACATAGAACAGATGTTATGCAATATGATCAAAAGCTCCACTTTCTCAACTCTTTCGCATTTTACGGTGACGCGGGTGTGCATCCGTCAATGCACACCCATGCCTGTACCCTCCGCACAGGGACCATTGCCCACACTCCGCAAGTGTGGGGACCTCGATGCTTGATCACCACATGACCAAGACTTCAACAGTTCTCAATATGATACATATATGTGAATGTATCAACAAGATAACATGCATTCACCATACTACGCATCAACAAATCTCATAAATGCCACAATGTAAACAGAACATAAATAGCATTAACAACTCAGAACATTACTCAAATTCATAAGTGAAGCATTCATAACTCAAACACCACTCATATCATCCAAATCACTCAATCACACAGATTAATCATAGCAAGGTTATACTTGCCTCAACCGTGAGACAACGAAGAACGAGCAGAAGGCGAAACCCCCGGAATCCGCTCTCCTCCTGAATAATTAATTAATAATTACTAACATGACAGTAGCGGGTTTCTAGATATAAAATAACAGCAACCCCAATTAACCCAACCATTTATCTCAATTAAATCCCCAACTCCCCTCGGCCAAATCTGTCCAACCACAGACAGCCGACTTCCAAAAATCATAACTTTCAGTAAGTAACTCCAAATTAAGCGTTCTTGGACTCTCTGTAAAGATAATTAAATTATCTACAAAAACTTAGTTGGGGAGATTCTCTGATTCGGCCATTTACTAACCGATCCAAACCCTTTTCTAAAGCATCAAAATTCACATCGGACTCTCTGGACAGCGCACTAAAATAGGCATAACTTTCGGCCAGATCATCGGACTCCGGACTTCTTGACCTTTATGGAAAGCTAAGAAAATTATCTAAAACTGTCCTAACATGAAGAATTTCTGATTCGCCCGATTTCCCGTTGCACAAACCGATCTACTAAAATCTGTCCAAAACTACCCCGATCTGCAGAACAGCAGCACTAGAAAATTCATAACTTTCGCTACACAAATCGGAATAATGCGTTCTTGTACTCCCTCGAAATATAATCAAACCCTCTACAACTTTCTAGAAGGAGTCCAGACCTGAATCCCGACGAAACGAGATCGAAACCGCCGAGAAACAACTACTATCCCAGCAGCCCAGAAAACCGACGAATCTAACTTGATTAAAAACCAATCTAGAGACTACCAGGGATTACCCTTGACGACACGACGACGCACACGTCGACGAACACGACGAATACGGCGATGAACACGCCCGCGGTCTCCTCCTCTCCTTCCTCCGGATCCACGCGACACGGCGACGAACGACGACGACGGCGCTCCGGGGAGGAGACGACGACGAAGACGACGACGACGAAGACGGCGGCGGCGGCGACGGCGACGAAGACAGAGGCACCACGGCGCAGCGAGGATGACGACGCGGCACGGTGGAGACGGCGGCGCAGCGGCGGTATGGCGGCGACGGCGGCGGCGCACGGGCTGCGGCGCGGCGTGTGGCAAGACAGAAGGCAGGGAGGCGCAGGGGGTGGCGGCTCTTGGGGTGGGGCTGCCTAGGGTTTTAAGAGGTGGCCTCCCTCCCTCTTGGGCCTAAAAACCCACAGGCCAAGGCCTAGGCCGTGTTGCCTTAGATTTTCGAAAACCCTCAAAATTCTTACAAATTTAATTATTCACAAAGACCCTCTCTATTAATTAAACAATTAATTAAATAATTTTCCGGTATTACATTCTACCCCTTAAGCAGTAATTCGACCCAATTCTAACCGCAAACACAACAAATCAAAACAACCAACTAGCAAAACACGCACCGACGTGAACAACGCCGGTATTGCTCGCGATGCGAAACTCCAACTCCCAAGTTGCCTCTCTCTCGGTCTCGCTGACTGAGCACTTTGACATACTGAGAAAGTCTTGTTTCTCAAGACTTTTTTCGACCTTTTAGAATCCGACCGGCTTGGACTCAAAGGACATATCCGCTCAATAACCAAAGGTTCTAGAGCGATGTGAACTCGGGTCTCGCAAGTACTTTCTCAACATGGACACGTGGAACACGTTATGCACTCCGCATAGCCTCGGGAAGATCCAAACCAGAGGCCAACTTCCCAATCGCGCTAGTATGGTGAAAGGTCCAACGTACCTCGGGCTAAGCTTCCCTTTGGTACCGAACCTCACCACACCCTAGGTGGGAGATACTCTCAAAAGCACCGATCCCCACTCGAACTCCCGATCCTTCTTCTCACATTCACATAGCTTTTACGCCGCCTAGGCAGCCAGCAGATTCTATCTCACCAAGTCCACTGCTCAACTATCTTTTGGACCCAAAGCGGTCAACCTCCGAATCCTCGCAACTAACCAAGCAATTAAATACACAGTGGGTTAACATTCCCTTTGGTATCAACCCACACAATCTGCACAACACAAAAAAATCTCGTGCTTTGCACTCTCAATCGTTCTCTTTACCTTAGCAATGAGTACTTCCTTCAACTATGGATGCACAAAAGTGCTCAAGGTAAACAAACTCTTTACACACGAATACAACTGAAAATAAGGGATTCTTACCGCAATCACGCATCACCCACTCCCCACCAAAGGGTCAAATCATAAAAGAAAATCGAGGATTCAACATAAGAACCTCCACACCTTCCAAGTAGGTGGTTTGCAAACAAACAACACATACGTCAAAGGGGAATCACTCAAATATCAAACCCGTCCTTTTTTCTTTTAGGAATAAACTTCCTCTTGAATCACGAGGTTCCAAATCATCCCATACCCTACTAGCTCAATTCTCTTAAATTGGCGTCATCAACTCTATGTTCAAACCGAGTGCATCCGACACACTTTTGTAGAGGGACTCTACTATTCTCACAATAACATACTCTAGTCAACTCCTCTACCCACATGTTACTTTAACGAATAATTTCTAATGCATCTCATCGTTATTCTCACCCACCATCACTTTACCACATATCTTTAAGGATAATCAACATGAAATTTTCTATCAGACACTCATTTACTACATCCAAAGGATACTATCAAGGAACATCATAATATTCAAAATCCACTCCTTCCACTATTCTCACGCAATAACATTAGCCTCCAAGGTTCTAGCATAGATCACCAACCAAAATTTCCCATCTCCAAGGCTTCTATACATATACTTCGATATATTTAATACAAAGACTCTTAAATTCAGTGACTAAAATTTCCACAATCAACCATACTCAATCCTTCACAACCACATGAAAACATAATCTCAACCTGATTATCTTTAAGAAGATTCTAACTCCTGGAGGGTTACTTTCTGAAGCCAAGTCATACATGGCCATAATTTTCAACAATCCTTACTATCCCAACAATTCTGAACGGTTGGGCTTCTTCACGATTATATACTCATTAACTACACCATCATAATCATCCTACTAGTCCTTGCAAAGTACCCAATCATGATGCTCCACTAAAATTGAGCAAGATTCCCATACTTACAATAATTATAACGTTCCAACAAAATGAACGTAACACTCATGAACCATAACTAGGTTCTTCTAGTTGCGACAATATAACTAGTTAGCCCCAAGGACAACATCTCCTTTTGAATCAAATCCTCACCGAGAATTATTCGACAGAATCAATTTATCACTCCATGAATCTCAAACGACTTGACACCGTAACACCCACAATTCCACCAAAATTGTTCACATAACCACACTAACCAGTGGCCATACACCTCTTAATGGTCTTTGCAACCCAAACTGCTTACCCCTTTCTTGGAGAAGCAAAAGAAGGAAATTTCAGCACAAAGTCCATCTGCAATAAACATAAGACCAAGGAAAACAAAGATCTTGGACAACAAAGGATAAGACCACAGTTGAAAGCACATGCCTCCTTAAGAAGAAAACATCAAATCTCAACCAATACGAATACAATATTGTCATTTGAGCCCAAGAAACTCTTAAGCGGCGAAAATAAGAAGTCAAACACACTTCACAAAGATTACACAACTTGACTTCAACCTCCAAAACTTTTATCAAACTTTTCCTTTTAACAAAGAGAACAACCTTCTTTGATTACGGTATCACCTCAACAATTCCAACAAAGAAGAGTTGAAGACCACAACACATTAATTCTTTAAGAACTAATAAAATCCCTTAACACGACACTTGGCTTAAAACAATTTCAGCTACCACATAAATCATGAGATCAAAGATCGCATACACACTATCAAAACTTTTGATTTAAATAGTACCAAGGAATTTATTCAAATTCTTCTATTTAATGAACCTTCGACATTACCATCATAACCACAAATGGACCAACATACTAACATCAGAATAATACATTCTTAACAAGCATCATCATATCCTCAACTCCCTTCATAAACTTTTCCAAAAGAAACATAAGAAATCACTTTATCATGTTTCTAATATCTAAATAAGGTTGCAACTACTTGATCTAGGAGAACCTAGTGCATAAGCCACATAAATAGAACAAAGCTCTTAAACAAGATGATACTAGAACATGACAATCTCACAAAACATACTAGCATAAATCTCTTACTAGATTTCATATATTCAATTCTTATGGATGCTCAACTTTAATTTAGCACAAATTAATTGTACTCTAGTCATTACCGCAATAATTGATTATTATTTTATCGCATGACGGCATTCATGATCCTAACCGTTTTACAATCATAAAACAATCATGAACATAGATTCAAGATCCTACCTTACATTCGAAACTAGAACGGAAATGACTTTAATCTTAAATAATACCGACTTGTAAGACAAGTTCCTACTAGTCAATACCTCAACCCTCATCTATTTCTTTATACATTCTTCAACAATCTAGCATGGTAAAAGATAGATGAAACTAGCAATTGTGCATGCTCATAAAGCATCTAAATAAAAGACATATTAAGGGTCAATATTACCAAGGTAATATTCTAACACCTCCTTACTTAATCATTCCAAGCGGTCGGATTAATTACTAAAGACAAAGATAATTCAATTTGTCCAACATGATAGAAATTCAATAATCATAATAATCATTCTAATTCTTTTGCACACTCCTCAATAACTCCATGAGTTCTTGTCATGAATAGACAACTTCTTAATCGTAGTTCTTCTCAAAACTATTACAAGGCAATATCAAATTAAACCACTACACTTCCAAGGATACTAGTAAAAGAAATTAATTATACACTACGCTATCATATCAACTTAATAATTCAAACCTTATGAATTAGTTTATATGATTACCACCTTCCACTTAAGCATAGCAAAACAATCATAATGGATTTTAACACTCTCTTCAAAAAGAAGAGGAACAATAAACTTCAACGCCGAGATAAAGGAATACATAGATCCAAAGCTTTCACATAACATCGAGTTTTGCAACTTCAAAGTTTGCATCAACAAGAGAAAATACCAAGCGAACCAATAAATCATGAATCACAACAAGACAAAAGTCCCACGAAGGAACTAACCTTACAAATCAACGAGAAGCATAGGTAGCAAAGTATCTCAGTAGTCCGGAAAGAAACCATAACTGTTTCAAGGAACAGGTAGAGACCAATTGCATACCCTCAACTGCAAGAACCACAATCTCAAAAGAAATTCATTAACTGCAATCAGCCAAGAATTGGCCGAATTCAACTTTAAGGATAATAACAACTTTTCTAAGAAACTCACCCGCAACACCTGCAATTAAGTTACCTGAGGTAACTACATTGCTAATCCTCATACTACAAATAATGATATAATCTAGCAATGCCAAGGTAGCACATCACGACATCTACATCATATCATTGACTATTCTCACTCATAATGATCATAGGAGCAAATCATAATCATACAAGATTATCAATAAGCACACAAGATTATCTCATCATGTAAATCATCAATATAACATGTCAAAAGCATAATTACAATGCTTGACACATCCCATCCTACTTGTGCACCAAAGTGTGTCAATTTAATAGTTTAATTACCACGGACCTAAAGCCCGCTCGATACCATGACCTAACATAGGCCTGAAATGCTACTAACTATTCATATAAATTACCTAAAAATTTCGGCATAACCTCCTTTGTTTATTAACGAAATAACAGTTCCGACAAGCAGGAATATCACAAGTTCTAAATAATGAACGGAGAGATAATATCAAATGGTACTAAGTCTTTATTACATTTAATCTGATGAAATATAAACTGAACCAATTAAGCTAACAAGCCAACAAGATTATCATGACTGTCTCTATTTCTTATTGAAGGAATAGTGCACGTGCAACAAAGCTAACCCCTTTTTGATCCCATGTATGCCATTCTCACATTGGTACCTAAAACAAATAAACAAACAGCAAGAGTGAGTCCAACGACTCAGCAAGTATATCAACATCAATAACAATGACCATTAACTAACAAGTTTAAACAATTCACATAGAACAGCATGCTATGCAATATGATCAAAAGCTCCACTTTCTCAACTCTTTCGCATTTTACCGTGACGCGGGTGTGCATCCGTCAATGCACACCCATGCCTGTACCCTCCGTGCAGGGACCAGTGCCCACACTCCGCAAGTGTGGGGACCTCGATGCTTGATCACCACATGACCAAGACTTCAACAGTTCTCAATATGATGCATATATGTGAATGTATCAACAAGATAACATGCATTCACCATACTACGCATCAACAAATCTCATAAATACCACAATGTAAACAGAACATAAATAGCATTAACAACTCAGAACATTACTCAAATTCATAAGTAAAGCATTCATAACTCAAACACCACTCATATCATCCAAATCACTCAATCACACAGATTAATCATAGCAAGGTTATACTTGCCTCAACCGTGAGACAACGAAGAACCAGCGGAAAGGCGAAAACCCGAATCCGCTCTCCTCCTGAATAATTAATTAATAATTACTAACATGACAGTAGCGGGTTTCTAGATATAAAATAACAGCAACCCCAATTAACCCAACCATTTATCTCAATTAAATCCCCAACTCCCTCGGCCAAATCTGTCCAACCACGGATAGCCGACTTCCAAAATCATAACTTTCAAGACGTAACTCCAAATTAAGCGTTCTTGGACTCTCTGTAAAGATAATTAAATTATCTACAAAAACTTAGTTGGGGAGAATCTAGAGACTACCACTCTCTGGGATTACCCTTGACGACACGACGACGCACACGTCGGCGAACACGACTGTCCAAAATACAGGCGACGAACACGCCGCGGTCTCCTCCTCTCCTTCCTCCGGATCCACGCGACACGGCGGCGACCGGCGACGACGGCGCCCGGGAGAGAGACGGACGCACGACACGGCGGCGAGCGGCGGCGGCGGCGCTCGGGAGGAGACGACGACGGCGGCGAGCGGCGGCGGCGGCGATGACGAAGACAGAGGCACCACGGCGCAGCGAGGACGACGACGGCACGGTGGAGACGGCGGCGGCGGGGGCGACGCGGCGGGCGGGCGACGGCGGCCGGCGCATGACGGCCGTGGCGGCGGCAGCGGCGGCAAGGGGGAGGGGCAGGGGTGGCGGCTCCTTGGGGTGGGGCTGCCTAGGGTTTTAAGAGGTGGCCTCCCTCCCTCTTGGGCCTAAAAACCCACAGGCCAAGGCCTAGGCCCGGGTTGCCTTAGATTTTCGAAAACCCTCAAAATTCTTACAAATTTAATTATTTCACAAAGACCCTCTCTATTAATTAAACAATTAATTAAATAATTTTCCGGTATTACACTTGGTCGCGACCGAAACACCTTTCCGGTCACCGTGTTAATAGCGGCCTCTAGTAAGACATATTAACCCCAAAGTATACGTAAAGATCATATCTATTTGAACACGTAATGTTCTCATGTACTAATCCTTTGCCTCACGATATAGATTAAGCTCAAGGCGAGACCTGTGTCATCCTCTTAATAGCTCAATCACTCTCTCGATTCCGTGATGGATTATAAACTCGTGATTGACTCCTCAATCACCTTGGCATGGCCATGCACTTTCATAATCCATTACATCGAGGGGCCCGAGATATCTCTCCCATAAGGAGGGCAAATTCTATCTTGATCATTCACATCCCACTACATGTTTCATGGCAAACCCAAAGACTACTTTTATGACTACCCGATTCACGAGTAGTGTTTAGTAGTCCCAAAGTAGCTACTACGCATCTTTGGGAACCATGATGATCTCAAGTCTAAGGATTCCACATAAACACTACTTGAGACCAACCGATGACACATGGAATCTCTGCAGTGTCTCATGGCGGGTCTATCCAACATATGTTCACTAACACATGTCCATATTATTGATTTGGTATCTCCATACCATGATCCATGAGACATGATCATCAATCAATACATATCTCGATCTTTGAATCATATTTGTTCCTCATATGAAATATAATCGGGATCATTTAGAAATAGCAACATTTTGGCATTAAGAGTCTCATGAATAAGTCACATACTCATTGATCAATAATGATAATGTCTATTTCAAGGAACAAAGCAATGTATCATAAACATAGTATGTGATATATTCAACATCTCCATGTTGCCTCTAGGGCATATCACCAACAATAATATGCCTTTGCTCCGTGGTATGAGGTTATAGGCTAGAGACCATGAGGATAGAGTGTGTTTGAGAATCACCTCCTTGAGTTAGAACCTTCCTTTTCGGATTTTGTGCCAAATTTCCGGTTCTTCTCAATTTGCCTCTCTAGGGGAGTTGGAATCTTTCTGCTGCTTGGGCTATGTTTGAGGAGAACTTGGGGTGGTCTGTCCTTATGAACTTGGGCGCCACAGCAAGGCAAGGCAAGACAGAGGCAGCAGGGAGGCGCAGGGGTGGCGGCTCCTTGGGGTGGGGCTGCCTAGGGTTTTAAGAGGTGGCCTCCCTCCCTCTTGGGCCTAAAACCCACAGGCCAAGGCCTAGGCCCAGTTGCCTTAGATTTTCGAAAACCCTCAAAATTCTTACAAATTTAATTATTTCACAAAAGACCCTCTCTCTATTAATTAAACAATTAATTAAATAATTTTCCGGGGTATTACACTTGGTCGCGACCCAGAAACACCTTTCCGGTCACCGTGTTAATAGCGGCCTCTAGTAAGACATATTAACCCCAAAGTATACGTAAAGATCATATCATGAACTCGTAATGTTCTCATGTACTAATCCCTTTGCCTCACGATATAGATTAAGCTCAAGGCGAGACTGTGTCATCCTCTTAATAGCTCAATCACTCTCTCGATTCCGTGATGGATTATAAACTCGTGATTGACTCCTCAATCACCTTGGCATGGCCATGCACTTTCATAATCCATTACATCGAGGGGCCGTAGATATCTCTCCCATAAGGAGGGGCAAATTCTATCTTGATCATTCACATCCCACTACATGTTTCATGGCAAACCCAAAGACTACTTTTATGACTACCCGCCACGGAGTAGTGTTTAGTAGTCCCAAAGTAAGCTACTACGCATGCTGGGAACCATGATGATCTCAAGTCTAAGGATTCCACATAAACACTACTTGAGACCAACTGATGACACATGGAATCTCTGCAGTGTCTCATGGCGGGTCTATCCAACATATGTTCACTAACACATGTCCATATTATTGATTTGGTATCTCCATACCATGATCCATGAGACATGATCATCAATCAATACATATGCCGATCTTTGAATCATATTTGTTCCTCATATGAAATATAATCAGGGATCATTTAGAAATAGCAACATTTTGGCATTAAGAGTCTCATGAATAAGTCACATACTCATTGATCAATAATGATAATGTCTATTTCAAGGAACAAAGCAATGTATCATAAACATAGTATGTGATATATTCAACATCTCCATGTTGCCTCTAGGGCATATCACCAACAATAATATGCCTTTGCTCCGTGGTATGAGGTTATAGGCTAGAGACCATGAGGATAGAGTGTGTTTGAGAATCACCTCCTTGAGTTAGAACCTTCCCTTTCTGGATTTTGTGCCAAATTTCCTGGTTCTTCTCAATTTGCCTTCTCTAGGGGGAGTTGGAATCTTTCTGTCTGTTCGGGCTATGTTTCAGGGAGAACTTGGGGTGGTCTGTCCTTATGGACTGTTGTGAGAGGGAGCCTCGTACTTCATGATTATTTCTTATGCTCCTGTTCTCATTTTGCTACATTGCATATGGGTGCATTCAGGTTAGTTCTTCTAGCATAGATTAGAGTGGTTTTCTTGTCTAGTTGCTGAGACTTCCTCTCATCTTGTGTCTCTAGGTTACTGGTTCTAGTTGCTTCTCTTCTCACTAGGTGGAGTTCACTCACTTCTTGAGATCTAGCGAGGGTCGGGCCACCCTTGGGTAGACAGGGTACGTGTTTACTCCCTAGTGTGTTAGTAGACCAGCTATTAGTCCTACATCCATATGGGGTAGATGAGAGTCAGTTTGAGCCATAGTTTTCTCTATATTTTATCTATGCTTTAACGACTGCCTTTTGACTTCTTTGCCAGCTTCTCGAATTTGTTGCTTTGGTTCAGGGGGAGTTCATTTGGGAGCTTCTGTAGCTTAATATTGACTTAACTCAACTTGAACTAAAAGCTGCATCACATGTTGAGGGGAAGCTAGATTTTCTGCATGTCATTCTGCATTGTAATATAACTACATTTGAGCCTTGATTATTATCCTATTATGACATGCTTACACTGCTTTACACCTTGTCATGACTTGTGCTCATTTGCTACTTTTATCATGACTTCATATGTGTAAACTAGCTTTTACCATGATAAGTTAATCAATCTTGTTCACTCTAAAC
This sequence comes from Bonia amplexicaulis, assembly GCA_036346245.1. Lineage (NCBI taxonomy): Eukaryota > Viridiplantae > Streptophyta > Magnoliopsida > Poales > Poaceae > Bonia > Bonia amplexicaulis. Next base: position 27,141,369 of record CM070736.1, read on the forward strand.
TAAAACTTGTCATGTTAGCACTCGAGATTAGTCTTTCTTGAGCTATTCTTTTATGATCCATGCCATGTCTAGTAGGCTGAGTTGAGCGTTGAATCTCTATTGAGCCTTAGTTTGAGCTGTTTTAAGTCTCTTGATGATGCATAAGCTAGTACAATCTGTTAAAAAGCAAAAAGATCTCTTTTGTGCGAAAAAACTGATTTCACCAATTCTTTCTCATGAGACGGCTTGCCATTGCACTAGGCATGAACTCAGGGGGAGTTTTGGATGACCTAGACTATCTTCTTAAGCTTCTTGCTTGGAGTAGTCGCATAAGGCTTGAGATCTAGCACATGATAAAAATATTGGTTAGAAACGACCATAAGTTTCAAAAGAAAATATGTCATTTGTGCTCAATTTGCTTAAGCTACTAAAAGAACCAAGTACTTGAACCAGTGTTTCACTCTTGAGCATATAGCACTCTATTTGGACTCAATATTAGCTTCTTGGTCCCGCTTAGCTTAATTGACATGGCCTGCATCATCCTTGGATATCTCTAGGTAGACTTTGATTATTGATGACTTAATTTGTTCACAAATTGCACTATAATTCGGATTGTCATCTTTTTGGTTTAGCTAGCATATACATATCTTGTCGTGATCTAGATAGTCTTTTTTGAGTTATGGCTTGGTGTAATCCTTAATAGTCATTTTGGATAATTCTTATGGCTCTAAATGCTTAGAATAATCAAACTTCAGCCATTTCATCCATTTTCATGACTTATTCTCCTTCTTGCATTCTTGATGTGTTTATTGCCAAAAGGGGGAGAATAGTGGTAGAAAAAGTCATTTCGGGAGCTTTGAGGAAAACTTGTTCTTTCTTTTGCTCCTTCTGTCGACATGGTCATTAGCTTCATTTTTCTTCTTTGGACCATGTTGGATTTTTCAAACTCAACTTTGTGATTTTTCTGGGTTTGTCAATATACTCATCAAGGGGGAGATTGAGAGACCATGTGGAGGTCGTCTCGTATGTATGATGAGTAATTGACATCGGGTTAGGAAAGTCGAGTTTGAGGTGGTTGGTTCGGACCTTGGCGCTATGCGATGTAACTGCTCGGTCGAACTTGGTCAAACTTGGTCGTATGGACTTAAGATGCATAGTCCGATGATTCGACAGGTTTGGACTTCATCATGAGTAAAGTATGATGCAAATTATGCTTATGTGTTTCGAGCGGTGCTATGTGACGGTTTGCTTGTCTGTGTGGTTGCAGGACTTCGGAGCTAGGTCATGGTGAGGCGTGGGAGGACCGGGACTAGGCACAAGAGGTGTTGAGGTCCAGACTGTCGGAGACGTCGAAGATGATCGAGGCTGCTGAGGTGGTTGCGAGCCGGGAGACGAGGAACCAGAGCTGGAGCTGTCGGAGGTGGACACGGCGTGCAGCGGCGAGGTGGACCGGGACTAGACTCAGGGAGGAGTCGAGGTCCAAACGGTCAGGATGCCGGGTGCAGTCGTATGCAGCGGAGCGGACTGGGACTAGACTCAGGGAGGAGTCGAGGTCCAGTCGGTCGGAGTCAGGTGAGTGAACAATAAGGAGCGCGGAAGCTTCCCGAAAGGTGCAGGAGGGGCGAATCGGTAATTTCGCATGGCTGCACAAGCGGGAGACGGCTCCGTTCGGGTTTAGCCGGTGTAACGGGTTGGAGATCCGTTAGCCAAGGACTATAAATAGGTGTGAGGGGCTGCATACCCCCTCATGGCTTTGGGAGAGAGTTAGGGTTTGCTAGAGTCAAAAGAAGCTTTTGAGGGTTGTTTTTGCTTTGCTTCTCTTTTGCTTTAGTGGTTATGAGTTGTTGAGGAGAGGCAGGAGGCTCTGTAGTGTGTCTCCATCGATGTCTCCCATGTGTTCTTGAGTGAGTTCGTGTGTGTTCCTCTCAGGTTGAGAGATGGAGGTTGAAATGGTTGTAATCTTTACTCTTATGTGATTATTCATCTCCATGAAACCTTTTAATAAGATCCTGTGTTTGAGATGATTCTTCTTTTCTCTCCGTCTCTTTTTGCTCAAGAACTGCTCTATGTTCTTCACTTCCCTTTTTGATCTGGTTTGATTTTTGGGTTGATTTGCTATAGAATCATGTTGCTCTGAACTAAAGAATAGCCTCAGGATCTCTTGACCAATCCATTTTTGAGGGCAGAAGGCTGGATCAAAGTATACTGCTTTCTTGAAATCTTGCGCCACCATTTCCTCCGTTTTTTCCTGTAGCTAGGGTTTCATGGCAGAGCACTTGTGATGTTTCGATTTCCTTCTCAAGTTGGGTGAGGTTTGTGCTTTAAAGCTCGAGATCATCTCTAGTTGAAATGTAAAGCCTCATGAGCAAAAGACTTGAGATTGAAGAGAAATTCAAAATCATCCCGCCATCGCTCAAGTTTCAGATTTCAGTCAAAATGTTATGTTCTTGCTACTTTGATTGATTCTCTTGTTTCCTCAGGTCTTAATGGTTTTTGGCTTCCAGTAAGCGAATTTCTTGTTTCATAGCTTCCGTAGCTATTGGAGAAGAAAATCGTGTGGATATTTCGGGGCGAATTTGAAGGCACCATTCACCCCCCCTCTGTTGCCATTTCCGATCCCACAAAGGGTGACATCGTGCTCCAGTTTGTGGAGAGTGTCCACCAGTTGGCTGACATTTTCACTAAGCCTTTGGATAGCTCTAGATTTTCAGCTCTACGGGGAGAGCTTAGGGTGGTTTGTCCTTATGGACTGTTTTGAGGGGGAGCTTGTGCTTTACTGCTTTACATTATTAATTATGCTCTTACTCCTTTCTGCTTGCATTGCATACGGGTGCATTGGGTTTAGTCCTTCTAGCATAGGTTAGAGTGGTTCTCTTGCCGAGGTGCTCAGACTTCTTACTGTTATCTTGTGATTCTAGGATGCTGCTTGTTAGCTGGTTCTCTTCTCACTAGGTTGATCTTACCCACTGCTTATAGGTTCTAACGATGGTCGGGCCACTCTCGGTTAGACAGGGTACGTGTTTGATCCTTAGTCTGTTAGATGACTAGTCGATAATCCTAGAGTCATATGGGGTAGATGAGAGTCAGTCTGAGCCATAGTTTCCTCTACATCTTATCTATGCTTTAAGGATTGTCTTCTTTGGTTTCTTTGCCAGCTTCTCGATCTTATTGCTTTGGTTCAGGGGGAGTTCATTTGGGAGCTTCTGGAGCTCAATATTGACATAACTCAACTTGAACTAAAAGTTGCATTATATGTTAAGGGGAGCTGGATTTTCTGCATGTCATTCTGCATTGTAATATAACTACATGGAGCCTTGATTATTATCTTATTATGACATGTTTACAATGCATTACATCTTGCCATAATATGTGCTTACGTGCTAGATTTATCATGAGTTTATATGTGTAGACTAGTCTGCCATAATAAGTTGATTAAAATGCACAACTTGAATTAATTCATGTCATGTTAGCTCTTGAGACTAGTCTGCCTTTAGTTATCCCTTTATGATTCATGCCATGTCAAATAAGCATTGTTGAGTCTTGAATCTTTGTTGAGCTTGAGATTGAGCTATGCTAGCTTCTTGATGCAACATGAGTTAGTACAATTTTTAAGATAGCAAATAGATCTCTTTTTGTGCGAAAAAACTGATCTCACCAATTCTTTCTCATGAGACGGCTTGCTATTGCACTAGGCATGTACTCAGGGGGAGCTTTGGTTGACCAAGACTAGCTTCTTAAGCTTCTTGCTTGGAGTAGTCGCATAATGCTTGAGATCTAGCACATGACTAAACAAAAATCTGGTTGGAAACAATCATGAGATTTCAAATGAAAAATATGTCAATTGTGCTAAGTTTGCTTAATTTCACAATGAACAAGTACTTAAACAAATGTCTCATTCTTGAACTTGTAGCACTCTAAATTGACTCAATACTAGCTTCTTGGTTCCACTTAGATTATTGACATGGTTTGCATCATCTTTAGATACCTTTAGCTAGACTATGTTCTTGGATAACTTGACATGCTAAGAAATTCATCTAATTTTCATATTATGACTTATTTGGCTGTACCTGATTACTTAGTTTTCGGCTGCCGCTTTCCCTTTTTGCATTTGTGCAGCTATCCCTAATCTTGGTCTGACCGAGATTCAGCTGTAGTCCGGTCGGAGGTGCTTAGCCGGTCAGACCTGGGCTTTTTGCCTGTCAGACCGAAGCCCTCCCCACTGCAGTAGCTCCTGTATACGGCAATACATTTCTGTGCAAACTCTTGTTCTGCCCAGCAGATTTCTTCAGTGTTTTATATGTTCGGCATCAGCCTGCTATGTTCCCTTAGGAAGTGTTTGTTCAACTTGGATTTCCAGAGAGTATGAATCCTTCTTTTCATAGATTTCATATCTATTGGTGAGAAGATTTTTAGTGGATACTTTTGGAGCGTTTTAAAAAGGCACCATTCACCCCCCCTCTATTGCCAATTCCGATCCTACACACGCTCAAAGATGTCTCCAATCATCTGCTCTGAAGGATGGTCTTTTTGGACATGTCGGGGAGGTCCTGGATGAGAAGAAGAAGTGGCCTCTACCTCATGAGCTGACGAGGTAGGAACAGAGCCACTAGCTCCAGAGGAAGCGGAAGGCAAGGGCTGATCGCCTCGAGGTGCGGTGGAAGACGGCACCTCAAGGGGTGGATGAGGGACTGGATCGGGTAGACAACCCTCATCTCCATCCTCCTCATCATCCACGATGATAGTCTCGGACTGCTCTAAAGAACCTGAGATATCGGGCCTAGTCCCCGGACTGGCCTCGTCAAAGGTCACCTCACAGGTTTCTACCATTTTACTAGACTCGCAGTTCCAAACCCTATAAGCCCTCGAAGAAGTCGAGTAGCCTAGAAAGATCCCATCACAAGACCGTGACTCGAATTTGTCTAGGTTCCCGGACTTCAAGATAAAACACTTGCATCCAAACACACGAAAATGAGAGACGCTGGGCTTTTGCCCATATCTCAGCTCATAAGAAGTGCGGTGCAAGTGCGTCCTCAGAAAAACTAAATTTGAGAGATGGCACGCGGTAGCTATAGCCTCAGCCCAAAACTTCCGTGGTGTAGAGTACTCATCAAGCATCGTCCTGGCCATCTCGACCAAGGTATGGTTCTTCCTCTCTACTACGCCATTCTGCTGAGGGACGTATAGAGAAGAGAACTGGTGCTCTACACCTGTCTCATCACAGAACCTCTCGAAGTAGGAATTCTTGAACTCTGTGCCATTGTCACTGCAGATCGCTCGTAAGGCACCCAGAAGCTCAATAGAAAGCCTACTGAAAAGACCTTGAAAATATGTAAACGTCTCATCCTTTGAGGCTAAGAAAAACACCCAAGAATACCTCGAGAAGTCATCGACTACGACAAGAACATACCACTTCCCTCCTGCAGACTGCACTCGAGCTGGTCCGACTATGTCCATGTGGAGCAGCTGTCCCGGTGCATCGGTCATAGTCACTGTGACCGGAGGGTGAGAAGTGGCAACCATCTTGCCGTGCCGGCATGGAGTGCAAACAATATCTTTGACCATCTTGAGTTTCGGCAGACCACGAATGAGATCGTGGCCGCTAACTCGGGTCAAATGGTCAAATCCAATATGACCAAGTCTCCTACGCCAGAAGGTGTGGTCACGGAACTCAGAAGCAACCAAACACCGAAGAGGATCACTAGAAGACTCAGAAAAATCAGCACGAAAGATCCTCCCAAAGCGAGAAATCCATAAACCGGACTCACAAGAATCAAGAATTTTGCAGTTGTTTTTCTTAAAGCTCACCTCAAAGTCATCATCGGTAAGCGGAGAAACAAAAAGCAAATTATACTGCAGCTTACTAACCAAGGCAACATCTTTCAAAATGAAAGAATCATTAATGCGCACTGTACCTTTGGCGATGACGCACCCAGACGAAGCGTCTCCGAAGGTGATCGTCTCATCACCTGGAGCACGGGCAAGGGAAGAAAACCAACGAGAATCTCCGGTCATGTGTCGTGAACACCCGGAGTCTACGAGCCAAACCTTTCCCTTCCCTGCCCGGCGAACCTCGTCGGAGTCGGAGTAGAGCTCGCTGTCGCTCACTTCGCCCTCAAGGGCCATGAAGCACATGCCGGAGAAGTCATCTCCATCTTTGGGATCTTGCTCATCCTTCCCATCATCGTCGCTCTACCCCTCCACCTCGCTGAGGTCAAGGTCGTCGAAGGCGGTGAGGATGCGATGGAATAGCTTCTTGGCCTTCCCAAAGTTGCGAAACTTCTTCTTGCCTTGAGGATGCGTTGAGGCTCCTTGTTGCGGTTCTTGTCGGTGTAGTCGTTCTTGCCCGAACCGTCGTAATCGTTCTTGCCCAAACCGCCGTAATCGTTCTTGCCCTTCTCCAGCTTGGGGCAGTTTGCCCGAATGTGGTTGGGGCCACCACACTCGAAGCAAATCACGGGTCCTCCTCTCTTTCCGTCCCTCCTCCTCTTGTAAGCATGAGAAAATCTTCGAGCTAGGAGGGCTAACTGTTCATCCGCAAGCTGCTCTAACTGATCATCAGTTATGTCACAGAGAGCAGCAAGGGAGAAACCACAAATCGACTCAGAAGAGGAAAATCCAGAAGTGGGATCGGTGACTAGGGCCATCGACTGCGACTTCGACCTATGAGAGACTATGTCAATCTCGTGAGTCTTGAGGCATGAATACAACGCATCAAGAGTCAAGGTCGAGGGGTCCGTGGTATCCTTGGTGGTAGTCACCTTCATCTCCCAACACGAAGGTCGAGTGCAGCAAGCATCTGTCGAGCGTTATCCGAGTCGGGGTATGTGAGATCGACCGCTCGGAGGTTGCTCAAGATCTTATGAAAACGTGCAAAGCACTCATCAAAGGACTCGCCAGCGAGCATTTCAAACTTATTGTAATCTCGCTTGAACTGGTCCTGATGAGGACATCACTTCTTCGGATATACACAACACTCCTCCACTTGATATTCAAGGACCAATTACTAGAGCTCGCGCCCGACAATTGAATTTACATGTGAGCTCGTTCGTAAGTACTTCTTTTTGTTCATTTGAGAATCGATTACTACCTAATGATTTAATTATGATTAGGAACTATGGAGAGGATCAAGAAGTACTTGGAGAAGGGCTACGAGGCGCACGAGTCCAGCAAGGGTGGTCGAGTCATGTTGGATGTCCAACTCAAGCCGACTTCGAATCCAATTCGGAGTCCAGGACCAGGCTGCACTAAAATGGACGCCCAGATCGCATCCAGACTCCGTTTTGGACGTTCCACATATGTATGGAAAGCTGAGAAGATAACCTTTCCAATGGATCTAGTCTCATATCAAAATTCCTTCTGAGTCAACGGGAATCGTCAGAACAAGTGGACGTCCAGAATCTATCAGGGTGCTGCGACACCGTCTTTTGGGCCGTTTGGCTTTGTATCGTGTTGGAGTTCATTAAGGACGCATCCAGGGGTTTTGCATGCCCCTTACTCCTTTATATACAGCCGCCACCCCCACCATTAGGGTTGGGTTTTGCTTAGATTAATTCTGTCTTTGAACAGTTTCGCCGTCATCGGTTTGTGAAACCCCAATTTTCGAGTGCTTCATCAATATATCTGCAATTTGGTTGTGTTCTTCCTTGTTCTTGCTTGTGTTCTTTGATTCACAAAGCGAGGATTAGCCTTCTTGGCAAGGTCAACGGGCAGCGCACGGTTGATAACCCGAGGAGACGTGGTGCTGCGATTGCGGGGTTCGGAACGTGTCGTTCGGAAGCCGGATCGATTTGTGTCGCGCCTCCACCAAAATCGAACATATCCAGAACCTGTTGGAAGATCGGGACCCCGTTCCCATCAGGTCCTGTCGCACCGTCTTTATTTGGGTGGTGCCCTCATGGTAAGCATCGAGGGTCTCCCAAATATCGGCCCGAGTTAAGCGACCATGGACGAACATCAAAGATGAGATATGGCGAGTCAAACTCGCTCCACGACTCTTCTAGAAAGGATAGTCGATCCCATCGAAGATCGGGGGCTTGGTCGAGTATTTGTCTGTTGCCATGGCTCACAGACCGGTTAAGATCTATAGAAGTGACAACAGAGAGGGGTGAATGGTGCCTTCAACTTTTGCCCCCAAAAGTATTCACACGACTTTCCGCTCCGATAGCTATAACAGCTATGAAGCAAGAAAATAGATTTTGCTGTTGCAAACAAACTTTGTCGAGAACTAAATATACCGTGGTTAGAGAAATCGAGGCGAGTACATACAAATTCAACCGAAAACAGATGTCAGCAATTGTACTTTCTTGACACAAGATAGAAAAGAGAAGAGATTATTTGGCTGCTAGAACTGAAAAAGAACCAGTAAAGACAGCTACCAAAGAAGGGAAGCTAAAGCATAAAAGGGCATAGCCGAAAGCCAAAGCAGCCAGAAGACTGTGAAACTGAAATGGACAGACTGAAAAAGTGCAAGCACAGTAAGTACCAAAGAGGCCAAATCAAAGAGAAGATTGATGTGTGGATGTGTTTCTCTAAACAAGGTTTTGGGATTTCAACCTAAATAACCACATGCTCTCAAAGAGAAGGAAGTCAGATCACAGGATCTTCTCGGCAAAAGATCAGACAAAAGAAAGAAAACACAATGAACTAAAGACTGAACAAAGAAGAGCCAACCGAGACTAGAAACTGCCTGTCATAGAGAAAGTTCAGTCAAGAAAAATCTGAAGACAACAGAAGAGCCAAACAATGCAGACCGGAACAGAGGATGCTGATTTTCACCGCCAACGCTCGGCCGAAAGAAATTGCAGATCGCAGATGCAGACAAACTACAACCAATGAAAGAGAGCAATGGAGAGCGGTGAGCGTAAAATTACTGCCTGAACCACTGAATCAAAACTGCAATGTTGGCAGCAGATACACAGCCCAAACTAGGGAAGAAGATTGCTGCCGAGAGCCGGAGACTGAATTCTGAACGTACAGTAAATACTGATGCTACACCATGAATATGAGACTCGGTTGGGCAACTTTTCTTGAGATTAAGTCAGTCAGAGAGTGGATTGATTGGCTTCTCATGAGGCTTCAACAGGATTTTAATTAAGATAGCAAACCGATTCCGTAAAGCAAGAAGATCCAAATGAAAATCAAATGAAGAGTGGATCTGATTCTTCTCCCGAAAGAGAACTGCAGAATAATGAAAATCCAAATCGCTTGACATTCATGAAACCTTGGATCAAGTAATCTTTAATCTCAACAGGAATTGCCCTCACGAGAAGAGAATAGAGAAAATAACAGAAGGCAAAACAAAGGAAGACTGGCTCAGAACATTTCAACTACAGATCTTCTCAGGTTGATTCGGAGACACAAATGATTACATGAGAAGTTGTCTATAGTCATCTTATGAAGGATCTCACATTGAGATGAGCACACACACAAAAGAAAATTGAGAATCACATAATAGCCATCAGCTCTACCAACTCACACCAAAAAGGAAAACACATATGGAGAGTAAAAGCACAAAGAAAAGAACCCCTAACTCTCTCCCAAAGCCATTGAATACATTCAAAGATAAAGAACAAAGAACTGAAAAACTTCAGATTTCATTCCAACCAAAGATTACAAAGGAGTCCCCATACGCATGGACATTAGAACAAGGGGAATGATTACAAGACTCTCAATCCATCCTCTCCCTCTCAATCCTCAAAAACACCAAGAGTCACACATACTTCTTGGGAGGAACACAACACACACAAAGGGATGAATAAGCTCTAAAACCATGAGGGGGTATGCAGCCCCTAACACCTATTTATAGCCATTGGCTAACGGGTCTCCAACCCGTTACGCCGGCTAAACCCGAACGGAGCCCGCTCCCGCTTGTGCAGCCTCGCGAAATCACCATTTCGCCCCCCTGCTCCTTCCGGGACGCTTCTGCGCTCCTTGTCGTCCACGACTCGCAACCACATCGAATCTCCGCCATCTTCGACACATCCGACCGTTCTGACCTCGACACCGCCCGTGTCTAGTCCGGTCACCTCGTGTCTCGCCACGACTCCGTCTCGACGTCCTGCAGCCAACACAGACAAGAAAACACATCACATAGCACCGCTCGATACATGTAAGTGTAATAACATCAACAAACCTGTCGAATCATCAGAATATCCATCCTAATCTCATACGACCAAGTTTGACCAAGTCCGACCGAGCCCGTTACACCACGCAATGTCAAGGTCCGAACCAACCAACTCAAACTCGACTTTCCTAAGTCGATGTCAATTACTCATCATACACATGGGATGACCTCCACATGGTCTCTCAGATGGTTGTTAATATGGTGCTTGATTTTAAGTTCTGCCCTTCTATAGTCAACTTCACATGAGGAACAATCCATCATCTAAGTAATTTATTTAGTCTTTGACGATAAGTTTTTCAACATCAACATATACTCCAAACAAGCTTCTAACAAGTAGTTTGTTTTACCAAAAAGCAATGGACAAATTATGAGATTGAGCAACACACATTTCAACTTACAAGACGTCACAGAACTCTTATCATGATTCATGACATGTCACAAGCCAGCTTGTAAGAAGTAGTTGGTTTACCATCGCCGATTGCTTGAGGTTGCTGGCTAGTGGTGGCAAAAAAGCTTGGGGCTCGTGAGCCAACTCAGCTAGTTAGAGGCTCGACTTGGTTTGGCTCGGCTTGTGGCATTTACGAGCCAGAGTTTGAGCTCGGTTTGGTAACGAGCCAAGCCTGAACCAGCTCACAAGTTGCTTGCTAGCGCGGTAGGTTCGGTCGGTGCAATTGCTACGGGACCTCCTCCTCGCTGTCTGCCTCCCCTCCTCCTCACCGTCTGTCTCCGCCCCCTCCCCTCGCCAGCCCCTCCCCGTCGTTGTCCACCTCCGCCGGCCCCTCACCTCCTCCTCGTCTGCTTCCACCGGCCCCTCTCCTCTTCCTCGCCATTTGCCTCCGCCTGCCCCTCACCGTCATCGTCCACTTCCACCGGCCCCTCCCCTCCTCCTCGCCATCCACCTCCACCCGCCCCACCTCGTACTCGGCACCGACCTCCTCCAGGCACACGAGCACCCGCGCCACGTTCGGCGACATCGCCGGCCCGAACACCTTCACCGGCGCCATGGTTACTTGTCTTACGATGCCAAGGAGAGACTAGGCTGTCTTGTGTATCTGTGTGAATGAAAGAGCTGGCTACAAGGCGAGTTGTACAATGCCAACGATTGTGAGTGCATTTATACAAGGGTGTCAATGGCCAGTAGCCAATTGTTCTTGTAGCCCAACAAGAAGAGCAGTCAAAGAAGGGAACGATGGCTAATTTTCTTGTGTCTGAAAAGGACTAAAATACGCCTTTTTATATGACGTCACTCCATTCGTCAGCTAATCAAGCAAACAAACAAAGACTTGGGTGATTTCTCTGTCAGTCCTAGTGATCGTTAATTATCTTCAAAGTTGACCAAAGACATGGGTGAGCACATTTTCTAGGTTTGGGGAAAACTTGTGTTTGCCAGCTGGTGGCTTGACGGGGCTCAACGGTCCTCCGACTGGTTGGCGATCACTCTGGTGCTCGCCTCCTCAGGGCTGTCATTCTCGATCGCTTGTGCCTTCTCCTCCTAGCGCCCTCTTCCCTCCTTGACTTTTACACACAGTGGGCATGATATTTTTGTAACGAGCCAAGCCAAGCCACCTATTTAACTCGTTAGCCTAACGAGCCGACCTGAGCCGAACCGCCTCCTGAACGAGCTTTACCGAGCCGAGCCGAGGTAGCTCGATATCCACCCCTATTGCTAGCCATTACGAGCTCAGGTTTGTACTTGCGACATACGTACTTCGTGATTACCCATGACTATATGTCACACCAATGATGAAGAAAATTGTATAGGTGTACTGTAGTAGTAACAGTTACACCTTCTATCCTGCAAAACAGGGACCTTATCAAATGGCTGCCAAGAAATCGAACAAACTTGTGAAATGGATGTACACATACTGAATTGGTGGCAAGATCTGTAGAATCGGTATGGCAATTCAGAGGGGGTGAATGGCTCTATTAAAATCTTTCCTCAAGTCTTATTAACAACATGCAGCAGAAACACAAACTCACATGCTCACCAAAGAAAAGAGCCAAAGATCGCAAAATCATAGTAGAGTTCTCACATATCATAGCAAGCTAGATCATAGTATGAATTTAAGCCAAAATGCCCACAACAGTAAAACCCTAAAATCACCTCTCTTGAGGAAAACTAGGCAAACTCAAGAACTCTTCCTAGAAGTGCATACATGGATATCTCCACCTCTTACACATCCTTAGCACCAAGAAAAATCAAGAAGAGAGAAATTTAAATAAAAAAATCAAGCAAATAAAAACACAAGGATCCATGGCATAACTCACTTTGGCAAAATTTGAATCTTCATTTTACTTGGAGGAATGTTTTATAGACACTCCCTCATGGACGACAGACCTCTAATCCTGGAGCATATACATAAAAGGCTCTAACACAAAGAAACCCTAAAAACTCTCTCCTAGAGCCATACATATCTCAACTAACACAAAGCTTACATACCAAAGTCTCATCACCTCACACCAAACCCTAAACAAACAACTACTCCTTAGTGGATCACACCACCTACATATGGGGAAATCCGGTAACCCACATAAATGGGTTTTACACTCAAAGCGCAACTTCCATAGCTCTAATAGCCCAATAAGACAATCCACCCTAAACCGCTTAGGCCAATGCTGCGATTTTACAAACCACCATTCCACCCGATGTTGGATAATTTCCTCAATTACCATCCACTAGCCTTCACGAAGATGCATGATGAGGATATCCCAAGCTCTACCACTATTCTTGATGATTCTCATGCTGATATTAATCCTTCAAGTTATATTAAACTTCATGGAGATGCATATCAAGGTCCTATGACAAGAGCTAGAGCTAAGCAAATACAACATGAGGTGACTTCCCTTCTCACTGATTATACTTGTAATATATTTGAGAAATAGTTGCTACCTAATGCGAGTACTTTACTTGTGATGTTGTGGTTACACACCAAACAGTAAAGGAAGGGGCTATGGGGAGACCATGGAGAAGCTTCTCGTAGCCTTGCACACCCTAGAGATAGCAATATAAGTCTATGCTAGTATCTGGAAGTTCGTGATGTTTGCCTTTTGGCTAAAAATAGAGTTCTCCCCTTTCCCATGGCAAGTATTTATAACCATGGGGTTTAGTTACATAGACACCCCTATCTTTATAGGGGCACACATGTCCTTTCTCCTACTTGGGGCTACATAAATACCCCTATCTAAACCTACTCTTATAGAGATACATATGTCATTTCCCTGGCCCTGTAAGATTCTATGAAGCTGTCTGATGTCTTGTTAGCGCCGTGGGGAATTTGGGCCAAGGTGGCGGCCACTTCCCCAACATGTGCTTAGGTTTATTCAAGAAGAAGCATTTGGAGTTAACAAGGAAGTGACAAGAACATCTTCTTTTACTCCCCGTTTAGCACCTACCGGAGGTAAACCTACAACTTGTTTCAATTCCTTTCATACTAACAATTTGGTGGAAGTTTTGCCTCTAAGTCAGGTGCTACATCAAGTGGAAACGAATGTTCTAGCAACAAGTGCTACTTCAGTGGGTTCTACATCAAAGAGTAGTGGTATTCAAGTGCTTGGGATGTGAACACATGGCTAAGGAGTGCCTCAATAATCATTCCAAGATCATGACAGAAGACAGTGGTAATGATTCCACAAGTGACAATGATGTTGATCCTAACAATGAGGAGAGCCTTGGGAGGAAGAAGAAGATGGCGATACCTTTTGTCATTTTGAGACGGTGTCAATCGCTTGTCACAAAAGGAGGACCATGACCAGTGATGTACTCTATTTCAAACCAATGCAAAGGTTGATGAGCGAGTATGCAAAGTAATCATTGATGGAGGAAGTTGTCACAACTTGGCAAGTAAGGAATTGTGCAACAAGCTTGGTTTGAAATTTCATATTTGACATATCTTGTACTCTTGTACAAAGATGACTTACTTTCTCTAATGACTAGACGTCTCTTCTTAGTGTTTTTCCGATATTTTGCGGTTTATGAGGATGTGTTTCTGAACAAGTGCCCACCGGATTGCCACCTATTCGAGGCATTGAGTATCAAGTTAATTTTATTCTAGGAGTATCTCTTCCTAACCATCCACCATATTGCACTAATCCAGACAAGACAAAAGAAATTCAGCGACAAGTACAAGAACTACTTGAGAAAGCATATGTTCATAAAAGGCTTAGTCCTTGTGCTATCCCTATTATTCTTGTTCATAAGAAAGATGCTACTTAGAGAATGTGTTTTGATTATAGAGCTATCAATAATATAACTGTTAAATATCATCATCCTATTCCTAGGCTCGATGATATTCTAGATAAATTAAGTAGCTCTCGTATTTTCTCTAAGATTGATTTACGTAGTAGGTACCATCAAATTAGAATGAAACACGGATATGAACGGAAAACTATTTTTAAGACTAAGTTTGGTTTGTATGAGTGGTTAGTCATACCTTTTAGGTTAACTAATGCACCTAGTACATTCTTGCACTTCCTGAGTCATGTTTGAGAGCATTCATTAGAAAATTTATTGTGGTATACTTTGATGACATTCTGATTTGTAGTAGAACTATGAAAGAACACATTGATCACATTAGCCAAGGATTGGAAGTGCTTATAATGGAGAAATTATATGCAAATCTTGAGAAGTGCACTTTTTGTATCAATAAGGTTGTGTTTCTTAAGCTATATTTATGAAGGAAAAGCGAGAGGAGAGACTCTGCTGTGCTATGTTAAATAGGTAATAATGTACAATGTTCTTAGGCTAAGTTGTTTCTGGACAAGAAATTGAGGTAGATAAATCTAAAATTGAAGCAATTAAAAATTGGCATATCTCTGTGAATGTTAGTCAAATTAGAAGCTTTCATAGTCTACCTAGGTCCTATCATACATTGTGAGATATTTAAGCACTATTATAGCCCCATTAAATGAGTTAACTAAAACGGGAGTTTCTTTTGAGTGGGGTGAATCACAAGAACATGCTTTCCAAGAGCTAAAGAAGCGATTAACTAAGGCACTATTACTTGCTTTACCTGATTTCACTAAGATATTTGAAATTGAATATACTACTAGTGGAATTAGTATTGGTGGTGTTTTGATGCAAGAGAGAAAACCAGTACATACTTTAGTGAGAAACTAAGAGGTGCTCAATTGAACTATCCTGTTTATGATAAAGAGTTTTATGCTTTGGTTCGTGTTATTGAAACTTGGCAGCACTATCTTTGGCCTAAAGAGTTTTGTTATACATTCTGATCATGAGTCTTTGAAGTGTTTAAAATGACAAGCTAAATTGAGCTGTAGACATGCCAAGTGAGTTAAATTCATTAAAACTTCCCATATGCGATTAAGTATAAGAAAGGTAAAGAGAATGTGGTAGATGATGCTTTATTTAGAAAAATATGCTTTGAACTCAATTGGAAGTGCAAGTTCCTGGTTTAGAGAGCTTAAAAGAGTTGTACACTTTTGATCATGACTATGTAGCACCATATTTGAAATGCATGAATGGGAAAGGTTGGGATAAGTTCATATGCATGGTGGATTCTTATTCTGTGCTAATAAGCTTTTTGTTCTAGATTCGCCTGTTCGCTTACTCTTTTTGTAGGAATCTCATGCAGGAAACTTAATGTGACACTTTGGGAGGGAAAAGACTCTCATGATGTTGACTGACCATTTTTATTGGGGAAAGATGAGATGTGACGTTAAGAGGTTTGTTCAAAGATGCATTACATGTCATAAAGACAAATCTAAACTTATTCCACATGATTTGTATACTATAATTTTTGTTCCTATGCTCCTTGGGAAGATATTAATATAGACATTGTTTCAGGATTGCCTAAAACTAAGAAGGAGAGGGATTCTGTTTTTGTAGTTGTGGATCAATTTTCTAAGATGGCACACTTTATTCCTTATCATAAGAGGGATGATGTGTCACATGTAGCTAACTTATTTTTCAGAAAAATTGTGAGATTACATGGAGTACCGAAGGCTATTATTTCAGATCGTGACATCAAATTTATGAGCTATTTTTAGAAGACCTTTGTAATATCCCGAACGTCGTTACGGCGTAAGATTTTAAAACAATCACGGAATCACCGGTTTTTCGGTAAATCGCGGGAAGGGAAGAATAAAATTTGTAGAACATTAAAAATAGAATACAATATATTAAAAAATTATTTTAAATTTCAATTTGGGCTGCCGGGGGAGTGGGCCAACCACCCATGGGCCAAAGCCCAAGGGGGAGGCGCCACCCCCATGGCCGCACCCTTCCCCCCTCTCCCCTTCTATTTAACTCTAGGGTTTCTCCTCCCTCCTCCTCCTCCCCGACACAGCCGCCTCCCTTGCTCTTTCTCCCCCATGGTGGCTGCGCCCTCCCCTCCCCAAAGTGATTCCCCATTGCTGCCCTTGGAGAAGGAGAAGAAGGAGAAGGAGAAGAAGGAGAAGGAAGGAGAAGAAGAAGAGGAGGAAAAGATTGGGGAAATTTTGTCATCTAGGTAATTTTTCCCCATCCTAAATCCTCTGTTTTGTGGATTGATTAGGGTTCTTGGCACGTAATTTGATGGTAGATAATAGATCAATTGCCCGATTAGAGTTTAGTCGCGGGCTGTTTTTAGATCAATTCGCGCAACGCGGCTTGTCTTGCGGTTTTCATCTAGAAAACGAATATTCCTACGGGTCTTCCCAAAAGGAAAGTTGTAGAGGACTTCCAGATACATCTCCTAAATTTGTTTCAAATTTTTCTACCGTGGGATCTAGGAGATACGGAGTCAGCAATACCGCTGTCCGGCAGGCAGACAGATTGGTACAGTCCGACGGTAATCCGGAGTGTAAAAATAGTAAACGAATTTTCTCGCCTTGGCCGTAGTTGGGAAAGTTGTAGATAATTTATAGATATAGCATGCATTGGGAAGGGTAGAGCGGCACTGCACTGATGCACTTGTATTATAATCTTAATGTTGAAATAAAGTTGAAAGAAATCTAGTCTTTATTTAGCTACCTTATTGACAAATGTTTCTTCTTAGTAATATCAAATTTGTGTACCGTTCCTATAGATATTTTGTTATAGTTGATTATGATTATTGAATTGTTATTATTCTGTTTTTCCTTAGTTGTTTACGCTTCCGCTTATACTATATTGATTAGTAATTGTTGCTAGTTTTAGTTTATTTTTATAAAATGGCTAGTTGTAGAGTAGCATTAGTAGCATACCAGGGCACTGTGGGTCCTGGGGTGTTACTGATTGGTATCGAGCGGGCTTTAGGTCCGTGGTAATTAAACTATTAAATTGACACATTGGTGCACGTAGGATGGGATGGGTCAAGCATTGCATTTATGCTTTTGACATGTTGTATTGATGATTTACATTATGAGATAATCTCGTATGATTATGTTTTGCTCCTATGACTGTTATGAGTGAGAATTATCAATGTTAATATGTAGAGATTGTTTTTGCTGCCTTGGCATTTGCCAGGTTATACCATTGTTTGAAGCATGGGGATTAGCGATGTAGTTACCTCAGGTAACTTAATTGCAGATGTTGTGAATGAGTTTCTTTAGAAAAGTTGTTATCTTCTTTGAGTTGATTTTGGCCAATTCTTGGCCTATTGCAGTTAATGAATTTTCTCTTGAGATTGTGGTTCATTGCAGTTGTTGGTTTGCAATTGGTCTCTACCTATTCTTTGAAACAATTATTGTTCTTCTCGGAACATTTGAGACACTCTTGCTCCTTGTGAATATTGTTGATTTGTAAGGATGGTCCCTTCATAGGAGTTTTGTCTTGTTGTGAATCATGTCTCATTGGTTCGCTTGGTATCTTTCTTAATGAAAGTTTTATGTTGCAAACTCATTAATATATGAAAGCCTTAGATCTATGTATTTATTTTAGATTATTTCAAGTGTTGAAATTTATTTCCTCTCCTTTCTGAAAGAGAGAGTGTTAAAACCCTTTGTGGTGTTTTGCTATGTTTAAGTAGGAAGGTGGTAATCTTATAAATTAATTCATAAGGTATGAATTATCAAGTTGAGTTGTTAGCGTGGTGCATAATTAATTTCAACTAGCATCCGTGGAAATGTAGTTGATTAATATGATATTGCCTTGTAATAGTTTCTAGAAGAACTGTGATTTAGAATTTGTCTATACATGATTGGAACTTATGGATTTATTGAGGAGTGTGAAAAAGAATTAGAATGATTATTATGATTACTTAAATTTCTACCATGTTGGATAAATTGAATTATCTTTGTCTTTAGTAATTAATCTGACCATTTGGAAATTATTAGGTAAGGAGGTGTTGGAATATTGTCTTGGTAATATTAACTTTTAATCTGTTATTTATTTAGATACTTTATGAGCATGTTCAATTGCTAGATTCATCTATCTTTCATCATGCTAAATTGTTGAAATATGTATAAAGCAAAAGATGAAGGTTGATGTATTGACTTGTAGAATTTTGCCTTACAAAGCTGGTATTATTGAAGTTTAAAGTTAATTCGTTCTAAATTCTGAACGTAAGGTGAGATATTAAATCTATGCTCATGATTGTCTTATGATTATAAAACAGAGTTAGATCATGAATGTTGTTATGATAAAATAATAAACTATTGCTAGTAATGACTAGAGTACAATTATTTTGTGCTAAATTAGAGTTGAGCATCAATAAGAATTGAATATATGAAATTTAATAAGAGGTTTTTACTAGCATGTTTTGTAAGATTGCCATGTTCTAGTATCATCTTGTTTAAAGAGCTTTGTTCTAATATGGTGGCTTATGCACTAGGTTTTCCCTAGATCAAGTAGATGCAATCTTATTTAGATGATAGAAACATGATGAAGTGTTTTCTTGTGTTTCTTTTGGAAAAGTTTATGACGTGATTTGTGGATATGATGATGCTGTTAAGAATGTATTATTCTGATGTTAGCATGTTGGTCAGCATGTGGTTGTGATGATAATGTTGAATGTTATTTAAATAAAAAAATTTGATAACTTCCATGTTACTATTTAAATCAAAGGTTTTGAGATTTGCGTATACAATCTTCTAGATCTCATGGCTTTTTGTGGCAGCTGAAATTGTTTTGAACAAGAGCTTCTTGAACTCAAATGGCAATATTTTTGCCGCCTAAGAGTTTCTTGAGCTCAAATGGTAATAATGCATTCTTACTTGGTTGAGATTTGATGCTTTCTTCTTGAGGAGGCATGTGCCTTCAGTTGTGATCATATCTTTTGTTGTCCAAGATTTTATTGCTTCTTCTTTTGGTCTTGTGTTTATTGCGGATGGTAACTTTTTCCTTTGTGTTTAAATTTACTTCTTCTTACCTCTTCAAGAAAGGGGTAAATAATTTGGGTTGCAAAGTCTTTTAAGAGGTGTATGGCATCTAGTTGGTGTGTTGGGCGATGATTGGAAAATCCTTGGTTCAAGGAAGTTAATTTTCCAAAGGGAATGGATTGAGAAATTAATAATATCTCGAGCAGTAATATGCTCACTTGATTCTTGTTTAAACTGTGTGTTTATGGCAGAGGTCATCTGCAAATTGAGTTGTTATATGTTGTGGTGTATTCTTTTCCAGTTAGGAAAAGAAAATGATTGTTTTGTTTTGTCGAGTGATTTTCACTCTTGGCTTGTGCAGTGTGGATTCTTCAAATGTCTATTTAGAGAGTGTGAATGGTTTTGTTGTGAATCCTTCGTTTTGGATCGTGGTCCTTTGAAGGAAAATTGTTTGCTAGTATGTTGCTTGAGAATCATTTATTCCTCTTTTGGTTGCGTTCCGTTTGCAAAGCTATTGTTTGTGCTTCAAGTAATGCTATGAGTGGAATCTGTGGTCGATTCCTTAAAGGGGTACAATGTATTATCCCAAATATAATAAATAGAGGAAAATGTTTTAATAAGAGGATGGTATTAGATAAGTGGCTTGATAGTTGTGGCAGGAAATTTTTATGAGAACGCCAGGATCAGTTGGTGTAATACCCCGGAAATTGTTTAATTAATTGTTTAATTAATAGAGAGAGGGACTTTTGTGAAATAATTAAATTTATAAGAGTTTTGAGGGGTTTTATGAAAATTTAAGACAACCCGGCCTAGGCCTTGGCCCAGGTGGGTTTTTCTTGGCCCAAGAGGGGAAGGGAGGCCACCTCTTAAAACCCTAGGCAGCCCCCACCCTGCGCCTCCACCCCTCGTGCCTCCACCCAGCCAGCCGCCGCCGTGCTGCCCCGACGTCTTCTTCCCGGTGCGCGTCGTCGTCTTCATCGTCGTCGTCTCCTCCCGGTGCGCCGTCGCCGACGTTCGTCGCTGCATCGCGTGGATCCGGAGGAAAGAGAGGAGGAGATCGCGGGCGTGTTCGTCGCCGTGTTCGTCGTGTTCGTCGACGTGTTCGCCGTCGTGTCGCCAAGGGTAATCCCTGGTAGTCTCTAGATTGGTTTTTAATCGAGTTAGATTCGTCGGTTTTTTGGGCTGCTGGGACAGTAGTTGTTTCTCGGCGGTTTTGATCTAGTTTCGTCGGGATTCAGGTCTGGACCCCTTCTAGAAAGTTGTAGAGGGTTTGATTATCTTTCCAGGGAGTACAAGAACACATTATTGGATCTGTGTAGCAAAAGTTATGAATTTTCTAGTGCGACTGTTCTGCAGATCGGGGTAGTTCTGGACAGAGTTTAGTAGATCGGTTTGTGCGACGGAAATAGTGGCGATTCAGGAGTCCTTCAAATTGGGAAAGTTGTAGATAAGTTTCTTAGCTTTCAATAGAGGTAAAGAAGTCCGGATTCCGAGTTTCTGGGTGAAAGTTATGACTGTTTTAGTGCGCTGTCCAGAGAGTCCGACGTGAATATTGATGCTTTAGAAAAGGGTTTGGATCGGCTAGTTAATGGCAGAATCAGAGAGTCTCCCCAACTAAGTTTTTGTAGATAATTTAATTATCTTTCCAGAGAGTCCAAGAACGCTTAATTTGGATTTATGTACTGAAAGTTATGATGTTTGGAAGTCGGCTGTCTGCGGTTGGGTAGATTTGGCCGAGGGGAGTTGGGGATTTAATTGAGATAAATTGTTGGGTTAATTGGGGTTGCTGTTATTTTATATCTAGAAACCCGCTACTGTCATGTTGGTAATTATTAATTAAATATTCAGGAGGAGAGCGGATTCGGGGTTGTGCCTTCACGTGTTCTTCATTTTCTCGCGGTTGAGGCAAGTATATTTGTGATGTGAAAATCTGTGTGTTTATGGATTTGTTGAATTGTTTGGATGATGGTTGAATCATGACTGTTTAAATTGTGAGTATGAGTAAGTGATGAATTGAGAATGCTATTTATGTTCTGTTTACATTATGGCATTTATGAGATTGGTTGATGCGTAGTATGGTGAATGCTCGTTATCTTTTGATACATTCACATATATGCATCATATTGAGAATTGTTGAAGTCTTGATCATGCGGTGATCAAGCATCGAGGTCCCCACACTTGCGGAGTGTGGGCAATTGGTCCCTGTACCCGAGGGTACAGGCATGGGTGTGCATTGACGGATGCACACTCCGCGTCACGGTAAAATGCGAAAGAGATGAGAAAGAGGAGCTTTTGATCATAATGCATAGCATGAAATTCATATGTAATATGTTTAACTTGAGAGTTAATGTTCATGCTTGCATTTGTTACTGATTATACTTTGAGTCATTGGACTCACTTTTCGTTGTTTTGTTATTGTTGTTTGTTTATTTTAGGTACCTTCACGAGGTCAAGCATGCATGGGAATAAAGAGGATTAGTATTGTTGCACTTGCACGAAATATTCACCATGGAGAAGATAGAGAACTCTAATTATTATTTGTTGATTAGTTCAAGTGGTATTTGATTATGACCTTGATTAAGATGTAATAATGGATTAGAACTTCTTTATATTGCTTCCGTGCTTTACTTAAGTTTTATAGATGTTTCGCTTAGTAGCCAAATTACTTTGCTTGCGGTTATTCATACCTTTTGATAATATTGTTAGAACTTCATTTTATCAATAAACAAAGGAGGCTCTACGAAATTTTATAGAATGCCTTAGCATAGTTTTATTATGTTGTTAGTTTGGTAGCATTTCGGGCCATTGTTTGGTGGGGTGTTACTGATTGGTATCGAGCGGGCTTTAGGTCCGTGGTAATTAAATTATTAAATTGACACCTTGGTGCATGAGGATGGGATGGGTCAAGCATTGCATTTATGCTTTTGACATGTTGTATTGATGATTTACATTATGAGATAATCTTGTATGCTTATTGATAATCTTGTATGATTATGATTTGCTCCTATGGTATTATGAGTGGGAATAGTCAATGAGATGATGTAGATGTTGTGATGTGCTACCTTGGCATTGCCAGATTTACCTTTGGGTGTAGTATAAGGATTAGCAATGTAGTTACCTCAGGTAACTTAATTGTAGGTGTTTGGTGAGTTTCTTAGAAAAGTTATTAATATCCTCAAGTTGATTCCAGCTAATTCTTGGTGATTGCGTTAATGAATTTCTTTTGAGATTGTGGTTCTTGCGGTTGAGGGTATGCAATTGGTCTCTACCTATTCCTTGAAGCAGTTATGGTTTCTTTCCGGACTACTGAGATACTTTGCTACCTGTGCTTATTGTTGATTTGTAAGGTTAGTTCCTTCGTGGGAGTTTGTCCTGTTGCGAATCATGGCTCATTGGTTCGCTTGGTGTTTTATTTTTTTTAGTGCAAATTTTGAAGTTGCAAAACTCAGTGTTATGTGAAAGTTTTGGATCTATGTATTCCTTTATCTCGAGCGTTGAAGTTATTGTTCCTCTTTTTTTGAAAGAGAGTGTTAAAATCCATTATGATTGTTTTGCTATGCTTAAGTGGAAGGTGGTAATCATATAAACTAATTCATAAGGTTTGAATTATTAAGTTGATATGATAGCGTAGTGTATAATTAATTTCTTTACTAGTATCCTTGGAAGTGTAGTGGTTTAATTTGATATTGCCTTGTAATAGTTTTGAGAAGAACTACGATTAAGAAGTTGTCTATTCATGACAGTAACTCATGGAGTTATTGAGGAGTGTGCAAAAAGAATTAGAATGATTATTATGATTATTGAATTTCTATCATGTTGGACAAATTGAATTATCTTTGTCTTTAGTAATTAATCCGACCGTTTGGAATAATTAAGTAAGGAGGTGTTAGAATATTACCTTGGTAATATTGACCCTTAACATGTCTTTTATTTAGATGCTTTATGAGCATGCACAATTCTTGGTTTCATCTATCTTTTACAATGCTAAATTGTTGAAATACGTATAAAGGAATAGATGAAGGTTGATGCATTGACTTGTAGAAACTTGTCTTCGAGTGGTATCATTGAAGTTTAAAGTCATTTCCATTCTAATTTCGAATGTAAGGTAGGATACAAAATCTATGCTCATGAATGTCTTATAATTGTAAAATGGAGTTAGGATCATGAATGTTGTTATGACCGAATAATAATCAATTATTGCCAATAGTGAATAGAGTACAATCAATTGGTGCTAAGTTAGAGTTGAGCACCAATAAAGAATGGAATATATGAAATCTAGTAAGAAATTTATACTAGCATGATTTACGAGATTATCTTGTTCTAGTATCATCTTGTTTAAGAGCTTTGTTCTATTTATGTGGCTTATGCACTAGGTTCTCCTAGATCAAGTAGTTGCAACCTTACTTAGATATTAGAAACATGATGCAATGATTTCTTATGTTTCTTTTGGAAAAGTTTATGAAGGAGTTGAGGATATGATGATGCTTGTTAAGAATGTATTATTCGATGTTAGTATGTTGGTCCATTTGTGGTTATGATGGTAATGTTGAAGGTTCATTAAATAGAAGAATTTGAATAAATTCCTTGGTACTATTTAAATCAAAAGTTTTGATAGTGTGTATGCGATCTTTGATCTCATGATTTATGTGGTAGCTGAAATTGTTTTAAGCAAAGTGTCGTGTTGAGGGATTTTAATTAGTTCTTAAAGAATTAATGTGTTGTGGTCTTCAACTCTTCTTTTGTTGGAATTGTTAAGGTGATACCGTATTCAAAGAAGGTTGTTCTCTTTGTTAAAAGGAAAAGTTTGATAAAAGTTTTGAAGGTTGAAGTCAAGTTGTGCAATCTTTGTGAAGTGTGTTTGACTTCTTATTTTCACTGCTTAAGAGTTTCTGGAGCTCAAATGACAATACTGTATTCGTATTGGTTGAGATTTGATGTTTTCGTCTCGAGGAGGCATGCGCCTTCAGCTGTGGTCTTATCCTTTGTTGTCCAAGATCTTTGTTTTCTTGGTTTTGTGTTTATTGCAGATGGACCTTGTGCTGAAATTTTCTTCTTTTGCTTCTCCAAGAAAGTACGCAGTTTGGGTTGCAAAGACCTTTAAGATGTGTATGGCAACTGGTTGGTGTGGTTTTGTGATTAGTCTGGGTGAGATTGTGGGTATCAAGATACTTGAGATTCTTGGAGTGATAAATTGTTCGTTGAATAATTCTCGATGAGGATTTGATTTAAAGAAGATGTTGTCCTTGGGGCTAAATAGTTTTATTGTTGCAACTAGAAGAACCTAGCTGTGGTTCATGAGTGTTACGTTCATTTTGTTGGAACGTTGGAATTATTGAAAGTATGGGAATCTTGATCAATTTTATTGGAGCATCATGATGGGGTACTTTGCAAGGATTATTAGAATGATTATGATGGTGTAGTTAATGAGTTTATAATTGTGAAGAAGCCCAACCGTTGTGGGAATTATTGGGATAGTAAGGATTGTTGAATTTTTGCCATGTATAACTTAGCTCAGTGAGTAACCCTCTAGGAGTTAGAATCTTTCTAGAGATAATCAAGTTGAGAATATGTTTCATATGGTTGTTAATGATTGAGTGTGGTTGATTGTGGAAATTTTAGTCACTGAATTTAAGAGTCTTTGTATTAAATATATCAAGTATATGTATAGAAGCCTTAGAGATGGGAAATTTTGGTTGGTGATCTATGCTAGAACCTTGGAGGCTAATGTTATTGCGTGAGAATAGTGGAAGGAGTGGATTCGAATATTATGATGTTCCTTGATAGTATCCTTTGGATGTAGTAAATGGGTATGTGAGCCGAGAAATTCATGTTGATTGTCCTTAAGATTTGTGGTGAAGTGTTGGTGGGTGAAAAATAACGATGAGGTGCATTGGAAATTATTCGTTAAAGTAACATGTGGGAAGAGGAGTTGACTAGAGTATGTTATTATGAGAATAGTAGAGTCCCTCTACAAAAGTGTGTTGGATGCACTCGGTTTGAACATAGAGTTGATGTTGCCAATTTAAGAGAATTGAGCTAGTATGGTATGGGATAATTTGGAACCTCGTGATTCAAGAGGAAGTTTAATAAAAAATCGGTAGTAAATGCTCCCGATTCTTGTTTGAGCTACGTGATGAGAGAAAAGTCTTTTGTGGTTTGAGTTGACTTTTGTTGGCTTGTGTGGTTTTTCCGGTTTAGGAAAAAAATGGACGGTTTGACATTTGAGTGATTCCCCTTTGACGTATGTGTTGTTTGTTTGGAAACCACCTACTTGGAAGGTGGAGAGGTTCTTATGTTGAATCCTCGATTTTCTTTTATGATTTGACCCTTTGGTGGGGAGTGGGTGATGCGTGATTGCAATAAGAATCCCTTATTTTCAGTTGTATTCTGTGTGTGAAAGAGTGGGTTTACCTTGACCCCTGTGGTGTGCCCGTGTTTAAGGGGGTGCTCATTGCTAAGGTAAAGAGATCGATTGAGAATGGAAACATGAGATATATGTGTGTGTGATTGTGTGGGTTGGTACTAAAGGAATGATAACCCGATGTGTATTTAATCGCTTTTGTTAATTGCTAAGTTTTAGGGTTTGTGTATCACTAGGACTACCTTGGGTTCTAGTGTGGGATACACATACGCTTTGTATGACTCGTATCGAGGAGAACTTGAAAGATCCATGGCGTGGGCTTCATTAAAACCGTTGACCAACGCAGTAAGACCGCCACCATTCAAGAATTAAAGCTACACAATTCGAAGTGTTGTAGGGGCGTAAGTTCAACGAGTGGCCTTGGTGAGTCAGAATCTGTTGGCTGCCCAGAGCGGGCTGAAAAGTTATGCAGATGTAAGCGGCAAGGATGGGAGGTTGGCAAACCACTTGGATCTTCAAGAACCTATGTGCGAGGTGCAAGCAATTAGAAAAAATATTTAGTATGTCAAAGCGCTTTGGTCGCAAAGCAGCCGAGAGAGAAGCAACTTGGGAGTTGGAGTCTCGCATGCGCGAGCAAAGACCGGCGTTGTTCACGTCGGTGCTAGTTAATTGCTAGTTGGTTGTTTTTGTTTTATGTTGAGGTTGCGATTAGAATCGGGGTCGAATTGCATTTAGGGGTAGAATGTAATACCCCGGAAATTGTTTAATTAATAGAGAGAGGGACTTTTGTGAAATAATTAAATTTATAAGAGTTTTGAGGGGTTTTATGAAAATTTAAGACAACCTGGGCCTAGGCCTTGGCCTGTGGGTTTTCTTGGCCCAAGAGGGAGGGAGGCCACCTCTTAAAACCCTAGGCAGCCCCACCCCTGCGCCTC
Source organism: Bonia amplexicaulis (assembly GCA_036346245.1). Lineage (NCBI taxonomy): Eukaryota > Viridiplantae > Streptophyta > Magnoliopsida > Poales > Poaceae > Bonia > Bonia amplexicaulis. The sequence continues at coordinate 27,168,004 of CM070736.1, forward strand.
CACCCCTGCGCCCCACCCCAGCAGCCGCCGCCCGTCTTTGCCCGACGTCTTCTTCCGGTGCGCCGTCGTCGTCTTCATCGTCGTCGTCTCCTCCCCGTCGCCGCCGCCGACGCTCGTCGCTGCATGGTGTGGATCCGGAGGAAAGAGGAGGAGATCGCGGGCGTGTTCGCCGCCGTGTTCGTCGTGTTCGCCGACGTGTTCGCCGTCGTGTCGTCAAGGGTAATCCCTGGTAGTCTCTAGATTGGTTTTAATCGAGTTAGATTAAATCGGTTTTTGGGCTGTTGGGACGATAGTTGTTTCTCGGCGGTTTTGATCTAGTTTCGTCGGGATTCAGGTCTGGACCCCTTCTAGAAAGTTGTAGAGGGTTTGATTATCTTTCCAGGGAGTACAAGAACACATTATTGGATCTGTGTAGCAAAAGTTATGAATTTTCTAGTGCGACTGTTCTGCAGATCGGGGTAGTTCTGGACAGAGTTTAGTAGATCGGTTTGTGCGACGGAAATAGTGGCGATTCAGGAGTCCTTCAAATTGGGAAAGTTGTAGATAAGTTTCTTAGCTTTCAATAGAGGTAAAGAAGTCCGGATTCCGAGTTTCTGGGTGAAAGTTATGACTGTTTTAGTGCGCTGTCCAGAGAGTCCGACGTGAATATTGATGCTTTAGAAAAGGGTTTGGATCGGCTAGTTAATGGCAGAACCAGAGTCTCCCAACTAAGTTTTTGTAGATAATTTAATTATCTTTCCAGAGAGTCCAAGAACGCTTAATTGGAGTTACGTCTGAAAGTTATGATTTTTGGAAGTCAGCCGATTCTTGTTTGAGCTACGTGATGAGAGAAAAGTCTTTTGTGGTTTGAGTTGACTTTTGTTGGCTTGTGTGGTTTTTCCGGTTTAGGAAAAAAATGGACTGGTTTGACATTTGAGTGATTCCCTTTGACGTATGTGTTGTTTGTTTGCAAACCACCTACTTGGAAGGTGGAGAGGTTCTTATGTTGAATCCTCGATTTTCTTTATGATTTGACCCTTTGGTGGGGAGTGGGTGATGCGTGATTGCAATAAGAATCCCTTATTTTCAGTTGTATTCGTGTGTGAAAGAGTGGGTTTACCTTGACCCCGTGGTGTGCCCGTGTTTAAGGGGTGCTCATTGCTAAGGTAAAGAGATCGATTGAGAATGGAAACATGAGATATATGTCTTTGTGCATTGTGTGGGTTGGTACTAAAGGGAATGATAACCCGATGTGTATTTAATCGCTTTTGTTAATTGCGAAGTTTTAGGGTTTGTGTATCACTAGGACTACCTTGGGTTCTAGTGTGGGATACACGCTTTGTATGACTTCGGTATCGAGGAGAACTTGAAAGATCATAGCGTGGGCTTCATTAAAACCGTTGACCAACGAGTAAGACCACCACCATTCAAGAATTAAAGCTACACAATTCAAGTGTTGTAGGGCGTAAGTTCAACGAGTGGCCTTGGTGAGTCGAATCATTGGTCGCCCAGCGGGCTAAAAGTTATGCGATGTAAGCAAGGATCGGGAGGTTGGCAAACCACTTGGATCTTCAAGAACCTATGTGCGAGGTGCAAGCAATTAGAAAAAATATTTAGTATGTCAAAGCGCTTTGGTCGCAGCGGTAGAGAGAGAAGCAACTTGGGAGTTGGAGTCTCGAATGCGTGAGCAAGACCCGCGTTGTTCACGTCGGGTGCTAGTTAATTGCTAGTTGGTTGTTTTGTTTTATGTTGAGGTTGCAGTTAGAATTAGGGGTTGAATTTGTTTAAGGGGGTAGAATGTAATACCCGGAAATTGTTTAATTAATAGAGAGGACTTTTGTGAAATAATTAAATTTATAAGAGTTTTGAGGGTTTTATGAAAATTTAAGACAACTGGGCCTAGGCCTTGGCCGGTGGGTTTTCTTGGCCCAAGAGGGAGGGAGGCCACCTCTTAAAACCCAGGCGCCCCCACCCCGCGCCTCCACCCTGCGCCCACCCCGGCAGCCGCCGCCCGTGCTGCCCCGACGTCTTCTTCCGGTGCCGCCGTCGTCTTCATCGTCGTCGTCTCCTCCCCGGCGCCGTCCGCCGACGTTCGTCGCTGCACGCGTGGATCCGGAGGAAAGAGAGGAGGAGATCGCGGGCGTGTTCGTCGCCGTGTTCGTCGTGTTCGCCGACGTGTTCGCCGTCGTGTCGCCAAGGGTAATCCCTGGTAGTCTCTAGATTGGTTTTAATCGAGTTAGATTCGCCGGTTTTTGGGCTGTTGGGACGAGTAGTTGTTTCTCGGCGGTTTTGATCTAGTTTCGTCGGGATTCAGGTCTGGACCCCTTCTAGAAAGTTGTAGAGGGTTTGATTATCTTTCCAGGGAGTACAAGAACACATTATTGGATCTGTGTAGCAAAAGTTATGAATTTTCTAGTGCGACTGTTCTGCAGATCGGGGTAGTTCTGGACAGAGTTTAGTAGATCGGTTTGTGCGACGGAAATAGTGGCGATTCAGGAGTCCTTCAAATTGGGAAAGTTGTAGATAAGTTTCTTAGCTTTCAATAGAGGTAAAGAAGTCCGGATTCGAGTTTCTGGGTGAAAGTTATGACTGTTTTAGTGTGCTGTCCAGAGAGTCCGACGTGAATATTGATGCTTTAGAAAAGGGTTTGGATCGGCTAGTTAATGGCAGAATCGAGAGTCTCCCAACTAAGTTTTGTAGATAATTTAATTATCTTTCCAGAGAGTCCAAGAACGCTTAATTGGAGTTACGTACTGAAAGTTATGATTTTTGGAAGTCAGCTGTCTGTGGTTGGGCAGATTTGGCCGAGGGGAGTTGGGGATTTAATTGAGATAAATTGTTGGGTTAACTGGGGTTGCTGTTATTTTATATCTAGAAACCCGCTACTGTCATGTTGGTAATTATTAATTAAATATTCAGGAGGAGAGCGGATTCGGGGTTGTGCCTTCTACGTGTTCTTCATTTTCTCGCGGTTGAGGCAAGTATATTTGTGATGTGAAAATCTGTGTGTTTATGGATTTGTTGAATTGTTTGGATGATGGTTGAATCATGACTGTTTAAATTGTGAGTATGAGTAAGTGATGAATTGAGAATGCTATTTATGTTCTGTTTACATTATGGCATTTATGAGATTGGTTGATGCGTAGTATGGTGAATGCTCGTTATCTTTTGATACATTCACATATATGCATCATATTGAGAATTGTTGAAGTCTTGATCATGCGGTGATCAAGCATCGAGCTCCCCACACTTGCGGAGTGTGGGCAATTGGTCCCTGCACCGAGGGTACAGGCATGGTGTGCATTGACGGATGCACACCGCGTCACCGGTAAAATGCGAAAGAGATGAGAAAGAGGAGCTTTTGATCATAATGCATAGCATGAAATTCATATGTAATATGTTTAACTTGAGAGTTAATGTTCATGCTTGCATTTGTTCTGATTATACTTTGAGTCATTGGACTCACTCTTCTTTGTTGTTTTGTTGTTGTTGTTTGTTTATTTTAGGTACCTTCACGAGGTCAAGATGCATGGGAATAAAGAGGATTAGTATTGTTGCACTTGCACGAAATATTCACCATGGAGAAGATAGAGAACTCTAATTATTATTTGTTGATTAGTTCAAGTGGTATTTGATTATGACCTTGATTAAGATGTAATAATGGATTAGAACTTCTTTATATTGCTTAGTGCTTTACTTAAGTTTTATAGATGTTTACGCTTAGTAGCCAAATTACTTTGCTTGCGGTTATTCATACCTTTTGATAATATTGTTAGAACTTCATTTTATCAATAAACAAAGGAGGCTCTGCCGAAATTTTATAGAATGCCTTAGCATAGTTTTATTATGTTGTTAGTTTGGTAGCATTTCAGGCCATTGTTTGGCTGGGGTGTTACAGTTGGCCGCTCGGAGCTGACAAAAGAGTTGCGGGTGCTCGGCGTTGACCGACGCGTGTCGTGGACTCGTCAGAGTTGGACATGAGGAAGAGAGCCACCAGCTATGCGGAGGCCCTCTTGACGAATCAGTCCGAGCAGGAGGTGACGTGGACCTTGAAGTTCAAATGTAAAAGAAGGACCCGAGTTCTTCGAGGCGGGTGAGAACCCGTAGTTGTTGTTCCCTCGTGATGTTCTATCCTTGAGATGCTCTATTCTTTGGTTGTTCTTTCCTTGATTATTCTTTTTGTCTCAGAGGTTGAGGTGAGATTCGAGGACGAATCCTTTTTGGTGGGAGAATGTAATATCCGAACGTCGTTACATAACAGAAGATTTTAAAACAATCGCGGAATCGCTGGTTTTTCGGTAAATCGCGGGAAGGGAAGAATAAAATTTGTAGAATATTAAAAATAGAATAAAATATATTAAAATTTTATTTTAAATTTTAATTTGGGCTGCCAGGGGAGTGGGCCAACCACCCATGGGCCAAAGCCCAAGGGGGGCGCCACCCCATGGCCGCACTCCTTCCCCCTCTCCCCTTTCTATTTAACTCTAGGGTTTCCCCTCCTCCTCCCCCACACAGCCGCCGCCCCTTGCTCTTTCTCCCCCATGGTGGCTGCGCCCTCCCCTGCCCAAAGTGATTCCCCATTGCTGCCCTTGGAGAAGGAGAAGAAGGAGAAGGAGAAGGAGAAGAAGGAGAAGGAAGGAGAAGAAGAAGAGGAGGAAAAGATTGGAGAAATTTCTTCATCTAGGTAATTTTGCCCATCCCAAATCCTCTGTTTTATGGATTAATTAGGGTTCTTGGCACGGAATTTGATGGTAGATAATAGATCAATTGCCCGATTAGAGTTTAGTCGCGGGCTGTTTTTAGATCGATTCGCGCAGCGCGGCTTGTCTCGCGGTTTTCATCTAGAAAATGAATTTTCCTGCGGATCTTCCCAAAAGAAAAGTTGTAGAGAACTTCCAGATGCATCTGGGAGATACGGAGTCGGCAATACCGCTGTCCGGCAGGCGGACAGAGTGGTACAGTCCGATGGTAATCCGGAGTTTAAAAATAGTAAACGAATTTTCTGGCCTTGGCCGTAGTTGGGAAAGTTGTAGATAATTTATAGATCTAGCTGCTGTATGAATTTGGGAATTTTTAGACCTCTGTGCTATCGTAGGCACGCATTTGAACGCGGCTGCCCAATCTGCTAGAGCAGAGTTCCTCCTCTGTTTTGGGCATTAAATTACTCCTAGCTGTGCTTAAAATAAAAATAGGTATTCTCCATGAAAATTGTAGGTTTTTAAGTCATGAATCCAGAGAGATATCATTTGCTGTTTTTCGATCTATATTCTTAAAGATACAAAATTATGAAGCAGCGCTGCTGCAGAGGATAATTTGTTGAATTGTTGAGCGGAGAGTAGTTTGTGCGGGTTCGGGTTTCTAGCGACGTTTATAATTATTATGTTGTGCTTGTATGCTATGGTTGTGTGCTGAGAGTTGTCTTATGGACAGGTGGTTTTGTCCCTGAGCGCTCTTGATCTCTATTGTACTTCGCTTCGTCGGATTGAGGCAAGTAAACGTAGCGGTGGTTGCTACCGTTTATCCTATTGTTCCTACTATTTTCAGTTTACATTATTATCGTAATTTGATACAATTGCCATGATTACATGATATTTTAATTATGGTATTCTTGCTTAATGTTATAATGTAGATCATGAAATTAGCATGTGGTGGATGTGCTTATGTTGAGAGCAAGATAATGCTCCTTGCGGATGAATTAAAGTGATTAATGAATTTTCATATCATTCATATCACTCATGTTATATCATGTCCTTTGTATGTGGATGTCGCCGCTTATAGCCATGATCGTACCGGTACAGCGTCGTATATTACCGCAATACGATGCACCTCTTCGCCCGTGGGAAGCATCGTATATTTCCGAAATACGATGCATTGCACTTCCTGCCCTGGCAAGAGTAATGTGGAGCATAGCATTCATATGCATTACATTGTGGAATGATCATTTGCATACATATGCAATATAATGTGGTGAAGTTATTTTGTGGAATGTACAACTTCATAGTTGTAATGTGGAATTGGCTCTTCTGAGCTATTGATGGAATGAAGGTTATGGTTGTGATCTTGAAATGTGGTTCGTCTCTTGTGTGATTGTGATGGTGGCACGAAACTCTTTCCTCTTGCTTTAATTGTTTATAGTAATTGTAGATATGAGGAGTAATATAGTATTGAAGTAAGATATACATATGTTTTATTGCCTTTGGTAGTGGTAGTGGTTGAGGATTTAAAGTAGTCAATCATGAAGTAATTGTTAATGTTTTACCGTCATTGATAGTGAATTGAGGTCGAGAATGTATACGTTGTTAATTGTGGAAGATTAAATGTTGTTGATTAATCTATTGTGGTTTGTGGAGGAATAAAATGATTGCATTCATATGCTAATTAAATCTGAAATTTAAGAGGTATGATTCATGAAAGTTTATGGGTGTTTAATAATTATGAACATAAATTGTAATTGTGGATGTATGGAATTATAATGATGATGTTTAAATTGCTTATAGTTTGAATAACTTGTTAAACAGTTTGCTTCCCCCTCCCTACAGGTGGACTTTGAGCATGCATTGGGAAGGGTAGAGCGGCACCACACTGATGCACTTGTATTATAATCTTAATGCTGAAATAAAGTTGAAAGAAATCTAGTCTTTGTTTAGCTACCTTATTGACAAATGTTTCTTCTTAGTAATATCAAATTTGTGTACCGTTCCTATAGATATTTTGTTATAGTTGATTATGATTATTGAATTGTTATTATTCTATTTTTCCTTAGATGTTTACGCTTCCGCTTATACTATATTGTTTTAGTTTATTTTTATAAATTGGCTAGTTGTAGAGTAGCATTAGTAGCATCCTAGGGCACTGTGGGTCCTGGGGTGTTACAACCTTATGGGCTAAGCTGGGACAAAGTTGTTATTCTCTACAATTTGTCACCCATAAACTGATGGGCAAATGGAGGTGGTGAATAGAACACTCTTTATGCTATTGTGGATGATGATTAAGTAGAATTTAAAGGAGTGGGAAGATTATTTATTGCATCTGGCATTTTCTTATAACAGGGCGGTGCACTCAACTACTCAACTATGTCCTTTTGAGGTGATGTATAGTTTTAAACCCATCACACCACTTGATTTTCTACCACTTTCATTAAAATTGTGTGCTAATATGGAGGCTTCAAAACGTGCTGATTTTGTGAAGAAGCTCCATGATAAGAGGTAATTGAGAAGAAGAGACACTTTCATTCCGAAAAGATAAACAAGTCATGGAAGAAAAATTGTTTGAACTCAGTGACTTGGTTTGGGTTCATCTTCGCAAAGAACGCTTTTCCAGAGAAGCATAAGTCCAAGTTAATGCCTCGTGGTTATGGTCTATTCAATGTGCTAGCCATGATTAATGATAATACTTATAAGATTGAGCTTTCAGGAGATGATTATGCAGTGAGCACTACTTTTAATGTTGCTGATTTGTCACTATTCTTTGGATTAGGAGATATAGAGTCGAGGTCGACTTCTTTTCAAGAAGAAAAGGATGATGATGACATGCCAAGCTCTACAACTATTCTTGATAATTCTCATGATGCTCTTGATCCTTCAAGTTATATTAAACTTCATGGAGATGCTTGATCCTTCAAGTTATATTAAACATCATGGAGGTGCATATCAAGTTCCTATGATAAGAGTTAGAGCTAAGCAAATACAACATGAGGTGACTTCTCTTCTTACTGATTATACTTGTCATATATTTGAGAATTGATTACTACTTAATGTGAGTATTTTACTTGTGCTTAGGTTTGTTTAAGTATAAGCATTTGAAGTTAACAAGGAAGAAGGGAAGGATGCATTCAACCACAAAGGAAAGAAGGCTAAGCAAATGGAAGAGACTATGTGGCCAGCTCAAGCCAAGGGAAGGAGGACCCGTGTGTCCACCCAAACCCACCTCCATCCCTTGTGGATGAAAAGAGAGTTCATGGGAAGCCCATATAGCTGGGAGAACAAGCATCCACGTTCAACAACTCAACTTGGGCTGAAAGAGCTTAAAAGGCTAGATTGAGAATTCTAGCTCAATTGAGGAGATCACGTGGATTTAATAAATGGGCCTGTGTGCCACAAGTTGTAAGAGGTTCTAATTGGGCCATGTATCTATTTTAGAACTATTTTTCAAGTTTTAAAACAATTTAGTTTCAGATTGACCTTAAAAGTTAAATTGGCCACTTGGGCCAACTAGAGGTTGGTTCGGCTTAGCCCATGCATGTGTGGGAGTGTCCCACATGTCCATAAATATGCTAGGGAGGGGTGCCACACTGTTCAGCACAAAAATTGAAGAAAACAAATAGATTGCATATTGCATTATTCTAGGGTTCCAACTGCCCCTCTTGGAATTGTGCGATTCCCTCTTGATTTTCTTGCTTGTTCTTGATTGAATTGCAGGAAGATCATCTTCACTTGGTCATCGTCAAGTGGATTCAACCATAGCATGTGCTTCAGTGATTTTTGTGTCGTAGGTTATTGCATTGGCATCGATTGGCTTCATCAATTTGTTGGGTTTCACGGTGATGAGGACATCACTTCTTCAGATGTACACAACACTCCTCCACTTGATATTCAAGGACCAATCACTAGAGCTCACGCCCGACAATTGAATTTACAGGTGAGCTCGTTCCTAAGTACTTCTTTTTGTTCATTTGAGAATCGATTGCTACCTAATGATTTAATTATGATTAGGAACCATGGAGAGGATCAGGAAGTACTTGGAGACGGGTTACGAGGTGCACAAGTCCAGCAAGGGCGGTCGAATCATGTTGGATGTCCAACTCAAGCCGACTTCGAATCCAATTCGGAGTCCAGGACCAAGCTGCACTAAAACGGACGCCCAGATCGCATCCGGACTCCGTTTTGGACGTTCTACATATGTATGGAAAGCTGAGAAGACGACCTTTCCAATGGCTCTGGTCCCATGTCAAAATTACTTCTGAGTCAACAGGAATCATCAAAATAATTGGGCATTCAGAATCTGTCAAGGTGCTGCGACACCGTCTTTTGGGCCGTTCGACTTTGTATCGTGTTGGAGTCCATTAAGGGCACGTCCAGGGATTTTGCACGCCTCTTACTCCTTTATATACAGCCGCCACCCCCACCATTAGGGTTGGGTTTTGCTTAGATTAATTCTGTCTTTGAACAGTTTCGCCGTTCATCGGTTTGTGAGACCCCAACTTTCAAGTGCTAAATCAATACATCTGCAATTCAGTTGTGATCTTCCTTGTTCTTGCTTGTGTTCTTCGATTCGCAGGCGAGGATTAGCCTTCTTGGCGAGGTCAACCGGGCTGTGCACGATTGATAACCTGAGGAGACGTGGTGCTGCGATTGCGGGGTTCGGAATGTGGTGTTCGGAAGCCGGATCGATTTGTGTCGCGCCTCCACCAAATCGAACATATCCTGAACCTGTTGGAAGATCGGGACCCGTTCCTATCAAGTGGTAATCGAGCTTGGTGTTCCTTGAGTTCGAATTTACCCCACCTTGTTGTTTTCGTTTTCATCCTAGAGTCCAAGAAAAAGCCCTACAAAAAAATTGTAGTCATAGGTTATTTCCTGTTCTAGATCTCGTTTAGCCTTTTGCACAATTTGATTCCAGAGTCCGTAGTGTTGAGTTTGTGTCCTTAGTCGAGTTGTGTTGCTGGTTTAGATCGTGTTTTGTTTCGGGTTGTCTTGCTTTGGCTACCTCTCATACAAACCCTAGCCGGATTGTCTTGCTTCCGCTACCTTTCATACAAACCCTAGCCGTCAATTTTTGTTTTCCCACCCATATCCCACCCTCTGTTTGAGTCATCCATCGTGTTTCGTGATCTCCCAGCACCATCCCCCACCTTTTCCCAAGCTTCAACCCCTAATTGCCACCAATTGCCTCTACCCGATTTTCATTTCGGCCTCCACAAAAACCATAACTCGGAGGCCCTACTTCAAACGGCCATAACTTTCGCATACGGACTCGAAATCAGGTGATTTTTTTTGAAATTGGCTGAAATTAAATTTTACATCCGAATCTCCCCAACTTTGTTGGGTTCGGCGAATTTATTTTGCCCAAATTCGGCCTGGAAAGTGAAGTACTCGAGCTCCGAAATTTCATCACCGAATTTTTAGCATATTCATCATTTTCTGTAGGCCACACCTTACATCAGATTGACGTGAAACTTTGTGTGGTTCCTATTCATGTGCTCTGCTTTGCGAAAAAAATACAAAAAAAATAAAAAGAAAAAAAGAAATTTTCGGCACCTAGAATAGTGTTGCGAGTGCTATCCGTGGCAAAAAAAAACCGTGACAGAGCACAGTTTTAGGTGATAGAGCTTCATTTGTTTTGTGCTTATGCTGAATTAAGTTTCTCATTGCCTGGCCATCCTTGTTGCTGTCTTTGCTTTACTATTCTGTTATTGACTCCTTGATCTTCATATCATACCTGCTATAGGACACATTTAGACCAGCAACTAGGACCAGTGCTTTGGACATTTATTCAGCATTACTATCTGTTATTGCTTTGTGTTCCACTAATATATTTGGCCTTCCAAGCTCCATATACCTACTTCCGGATAGCACAATTTTGACCCTTACAATCGCCATATCACACTCTCCAGGTATCCTTTGCCTTGCTTTGGTAAGAACACTTGTAAGAGCTTGATAAGCTACTTCCTTTGCGGATTCCCACTGCCCTTCCTTTGTAGTTGATAGGGATAATCCTTTTGTTTTCCTGTGTTTCCACTAACCATGGCAGAGGCGAAGGGACGGACACCGGTCGATTTCAACGAGTGTGTTAGTCGCGGACAGCTACAAGCTGCGCTCGACAAACAAAACGCTTCACTCACTGATCTTGGCGCGAGATTGGACACCATCGTCGCCGCCATTGCCCAGTTGAACACCACGGAAGGCATTGAGCGGGTGGAGCGGCGGATGGCTAACCACACTGGTCGGATAGACACATTGGAGACACGCCTGCCACCTGTCAATGACGACCATCATCATGATGAAGCCACAGAGTATGATGCAGATGGCAACATTGATCGGCGGGCGACACAAGATGCATGACTACGTCGTCGTCTTCAGCAAAACCGACATGGTATGGGAGGTAATAACCAGAACCGTCATGGTAACGACGACCCTTTTGCTAAAGTCAAGTTTACCATTCCATCTTTTTCTGGTCTTTATGATGCTGAAATATATCTTGATTGGAAGATGACGGTAGAGCAGAAGTTTAACTCTCACTTAGTTCCTGAGCAACATAGAGTTAGACAAGCTACTAGTGAGTTTAAGGACTTTGCTATTATCTGGTGGAATGAACTAAGTACCATGCGCTTACAACCTGATACATGGGAGCGGTTAAAAGAAGCTATGCGTAATTGTTTTGTTCCTCCCTCATATAAACTTGAATTGAGAAAAAAATTGCAGCGCCTAGAACAAGGTGATAGTTCTGTTCAAGACTATTATACTGAGCTTCAAAAGGGTATGGTGCGTTGTGGGGTTGTTGAGGACACGGAGGATAAGATTTGTTGTTTCTACGGAGGGTTACGGTGTGAAATTCAGGACATTGTTGATTATAAAGAATTTACTACTGTCAACCAGTTGTTCCACCTTGCTATGCTTGCAGAAAAAGAATTGTAGGGACGCACAGAAACAACTAAGGCATGCACCGGATGACCCTTCTACACACCGCGAACGACTACATCGATGAGACTGCCCAAGTCTTCTTCGCGTTTTCGTTCTCCTCCACCACCTGTGAACAAGATGGCAGCAGCGCCACCGAAGCCACCTTCCACGACACGCCTTGCAGATTCTACAAAAAATTCTTTGCAGGGTCCAGCCAAGAGTTCTTCTTCCGTGGCTTCAACGGGCCGCTCCTCCGGCATTCAGTGCCACTGCTGCCATGGGCTTGGTCATGTGCAGAAGAATTTCCCTAGCCAACGGGCATACATCGCCACAGAAGATGGAGGCTACATCGACGCCGGATGTCGAGGAGGATGATGATGTTGCTGCTGCCTCGGACGACAATGGCGGTGGTGATGACGACCTCGTCCTTGGTGGGACTTCCACAGCGACGCTACGGAGCATCATTGTGCAGCGAGTCCTCAGCACGCAGGTACAACAACCCGATAAACTTCAACGCCATAATTTGTTTCAGACCTTCTTTGCAATCAAGAACCGTCGTGCACGTGTCATCATTGATGGAGGAAGTTGCAACAACTTGGTGAGTTCTGATTTGGTCAAGAAGCTTGGCTTGACCACGCGACCGCATCCACATCCATACCATATTCAATGGTTAAATGACTCGAAAAGCTAAGGTAACGCAAACATGCCGAGTCCATTTTTCCATTGGTGCTTATGTTGATCATGTTGATTGTGATGTGGTTCCCATGCAAGCATGCTCTCTTTTATTGGGTCGACCTTGGGAATTTGATAATGATGCTTTACACCATGGTAGTAATAACACATACACTTTTATGCATAAGGAAAAGAAAGTTACTTTACTGCCTTTGACCCCAGCTGAGATTATAGAGGCCGATAGGGCGAGAGCTGCTGCTGCTAATGATCCAAAAAAACATGATAAATCTGAAAAACAGCAAGTAATCCATTTGAAAAATTCGGTTATGCTTACCACAAAATCAGACCTTGCTGCAATTGATGATGTTAATGATACATGCTATGCTTTTGTGTGCAAAGATGCTTTATTTTCTCTTGATAATATGTCTTGCACTTTGCCTGCTCCTGTCACTAACCTTTTGCAGGAGTTTAGAGATGTTTTCCCTGATGAGATACCTCCAAGACTTCCACTCATTCGAGGGATTGAGCACTAGATTGATTTGATCCCTGGAGCGAGCTTGCCAAACCGTGCGGCGTACAGGACCAATCCCGAAGAGACTAAGGAGATTCAGCGCCAAGTCTAAGACCTTTTGGACCGTGGGTACGTACGTGAGAGCCTTAGTCCTTGTGCTGTTCCTGTTCTTTTGGTTCCCAAAAAAGATGGTTCTTGGCGTATGTGTGTAGATTGTAGAGCCATTAACAACATTACTATAAGGTATCGTCATCCTATTCCCAGGCTAGACGACATGCTTGATGAGCTGTGTGGTGCTATAATTTTCACAAAGATTGACTTGCGTAGTGGATACCACCAAATAAGGATGAAACTTGGCGATGAATGGAAAACTGCTTTTAAAACTAAGTTCGGCTTGTATGAATGGTTAGTCATGCCTTTTGGTTTAACTAATGCACCTAGCACTTTCATGAGATTAATGAACGAGGTTTTACGTCCTTTCATTGTCAAATTTGTGGTCGTTTACTTTGATGATATCTTGATTTATAGCAAGTCCATGGATGAACATTTGAATCACTTACGTGCTGTTTTTAATGCTTTGAGAGATGCACATTTGTTTGGTAACCTTGAGAAGTGCACCTTTTGCATGGATCGAGTCTCTTTTCTTGGCTATGTTGTGACTCCACAGGGAATTGAGGTTGATAGAGCCAAGGTGGAGGCGATATGGAGTTGGCCCACGCCCATGACAGTCTCCCAAGTGCGGAGTTTTCTTGGCCTTGCAGGATTTTATTGCCGCTTTGTCAAAGAATTCAGCACCATTGCGACACCGTTGATTGAGTTGACAAAGAAGGGAGTTGTGTTCCATTGGGGGCCATCACAAGAGGAATCCTTTAATCTTTTGAAGGACAAGCTTACACACGCACCATTGCTCCAACTTCCGAATTTTGGTAAACTTTTGAACTGGAATGTGATGCTAGCGGAATTGGTATTGGTGGTGTTTTGATGCAAGAAGGCAAACATGTTGCCTACTTTAGCGAAAAATTGAATGGTCATGTTCTTAATTATTCCACGTATGATAAAGAATTGTATGCTCTTGTTCGTTCTTTAGAGACGTGGCAACACTATTTATGGCCTAAAGAATATGTCATTCATTCCAATCATGAATTACTTAAGCATATTCGTAGTCAAACCAATTTAAATCGTAGACATGCTAAGCGGGTTGAATTTATTGAATCTTTTCCTTATGTCATTAAACACAAGAAAGGGAAGGATAATGTGATTGTTGATGCTTTGTCTCGACGCTATACCATGTTGTCTCAACTTGATTGTCGCATTTTTGGTCTTGAAACTATCAAAGAACAATATGCTTTTGATGCTGATTTTAAGGATGTGTTGTTGCATTGCAAAGAGAGACAAGCATGGAATAAATTCGTGATCAATGATGGGTTTTTGTTTAGAGCTAACCGCCTATGCATTCCAGTTGGATCCGTTCGTCTTTTGTTGTTGCAGGAGGCGCATGGAGGCGGTTTGATGGGACATTTTGGTGCTAAGAAGATGGAGGACGTTCTGGCCACACACTTCTTTTGGCCAAAGATGAGGCGAGATGTTGAGAGGTTTGTGGCTCGCTGCACTACATGTCAAAAAGCTAAGTCTCGCTTGAATCCACATGATTTATATATGCATCTTCCTGTTCCTTCTATGTCGTGGGCAGATATTTCTATGGACATTGTTTTAGGATTGCCCAGGACTAAGAGGGGGATGGATAGCATTTTTGTTGTTGTGGATTATTTTTCTAAGATGGCTCACTTTATACCATGTCATAAAACCGATGATGCCGTTCATATTGCTGACCTCTTTTTCAAAGAGATAGTTCGTTTGCATGGTATGCCTTCTACTATTGTTTCAGATCGTGATGCCAAGTTCTTGAGTCACTTTTGGCGTACTCTATGGAACAAGTTGGGTACAAAGCTGTTGTTCTCTACCACATGTCACCCACAAACTGATGGCCAAACCGAGGTGGTGAACCGCACATTGTCTACCATGTTGAGAGCTGTTTTGAAGAACAATTTGAAGCTGTGGGAAGAGTGTTTGCCGCATGTTGAGTTCGCATATAATCGAGCGGAACACTCAACCACCAAGGTAAGTCCTTTTCAGGTAGTGTATGGATTTCAATCCCCGTGCCCCTATTGATATTTTACCTTTGCCTACTAGTGAGAGAGTTCATAATGATGCTAAGGAGCGTGCTGATTTTATTATCAAAATACATGAGACTACTAAGGCAAACATTGAAAAGATGAATGAAATATATAGGATTACTGGTAGTAAAGGTAGAAAGGAAGTTAAACTTGAACCGGGTGATTTTGTTTGGTTGCACTTGCGAAAGGATAGATTTCCTGAGTTAAAAAAGTCAAAATTGATGCTTAGAACTGCTGGTCCTTTTAAGATAGTTGAGAAGATAAATGATAATGCATATAAACTTGAGTTGCCTCCCGAGTTTGGGGTTAGTCCCACCTTTAACATTTCAGATTTGAAGCCACATTTGGGAGAAGAAGATGAGGCTGAGTTGAGGACAACTCCGCTTCAAGAGGAGGAGGATGATGAGGACATCACTTCTTCGGATGTACACAACACTCCTCCACTTGATATTCAAGGACCAATCACTAGAGCTCGCGCCCGACAATTGAATTTACAGGTGAGCTCGTTCCTAAATACTTCTTTTTGTTCATTTGAGAATCGATTGCTACCTAATGATTTAATTATGATTAGGAACCATGGAGAGGATCAGGAAGTACTTGGAGATGGGTTACGAGGTGCACAAGTCCAGCAAGGGCGGTCGAATCATGTTGGATGTCCAACTCAAGCCGACTTCGAATCCAATTCGGAGTCCAGGACCAGGCTGCACTAAAACGGACGCCCAGATCGTATACGGACTCCGTTTTGGATGTTCTACATATGTATGGAAAGCTGAGAAGACGACCTTTCCAATGGCTCTAGTCCCATGTCAAAATTTCTTCTGAGTCAATGGAAATCATCAAAACAATTAGGCGTTCAAAATCTATCAGGGTGCTGCCACACCGTCTTTTGGGCCGTTCGGCTTTATATCGTGTTGTAGTCCATTAAGGGCGCGTCCAGGGGTTTTGCACCCCCTTACTCCTTTTGTAGGACCAAAATGGCGACAGAGGGGGGTGAATGTCGCTCGCTTTAAAGACGCCCCCGATAGATCAAATACTGATTTTTCAGAAAGATGCAAAACACAACACCTCACAGAAAATTAAAATTAATTTCTCTGAAATTTGGAACGCATGCGACACTGAAAAATTCAGCACAAATCAGTGACCAACCAAGTAACAAATTCAACAAAAATATCGCTGTTTGATCTGCATGCAAAATGGACGAAAATCAGAAGAAGAATAAAAAGAAAAGGCAATTTGGTTTCAGTTATGTTTTGCTTTCCAGTTTCAAGAAATCAAACACAAACAGCAATCGCAACTGGAAACTTAAGTGCAGAGAAAACTGAACTGACCCAAAACAATCGGAAGCTTCATAAACTACACCGCCGAACCGAAATCAAGTGAAGTCACGACAGAAATTAAGAACTGAATTTGCAACCAGAAAAGAAGGTCGACAAGAATTACATACTGACCGAGAACACCACCGAATTTGCTACAATAAAACATCATACAAATGCTATCTTTGGTTTGAACAGGACTGACAAAAGGGTATTGCAGACTGCGTAGGAAGTGCACCAACTCTCTCGAAAGCGGGAGGAAAGACAAAAGCAAAAGAAGGAGATCGGGTCAAAAGAAGGCGAAGGACGAGAAAAGGAAAACTGCAGTTATTTTCTTTAGCCGAAATCAAACAGACTGTGAACTAAATACCATCAAGACCCAAGAAAACCGAGAGAAGGTAAGCGTGACAAAATCCGAAAACTTGAGATTCTTGTAACCATTTATCAAGATACTTTGGATTATGGCAGAGAAGCTTCACCAGACAAGATAATAGAAAGTCAAAACAATTTCTAATAGAAAAATCACGGCCACAAGATTTCTCTGCACACATAAACAAGAAACCCTAGAAAGTGAAATCATAAGAACTTGAGCAAAAGATCTTCTGGGAAGAACATGACAAAAAAATTTCTCTTGGGGAGTTGCTAGCCAAGTGACCTTGAGATAGATTCCCATCACTGAATAGAAAATAGACACCACTCTTCACAAGATCTCATCTCAGAATAAAAATAGCAAGAAGGAACTAACGCAGACAGAAGGAGTCACAACAATCCAGAAGGCAAAAAGGCATCCAAGTATTTCAATAGCAAGGCTTCACATATATGACCAAGTAGAGGAATGTTTACAGAGGATTCATTCATCATACAACCATCTCACTCTCGATCCTCAAGAACACCAAGAGCCTCACATGCTTCTTGGGAGGAACACACACACCAAGTGATGAATGAACACTAAAATCCCTTGTGATCCTCAAAGGGGTATGCAGCCCTCAACCCCTATTTATAGCCCTTGGCTAACGGGTCTCCAACCCGTTACGTCGGCTAAACCCTAATGGAGCCGTCTCCCGCTTGTGCAGCTTTGCGAAATTCCGTTTCGCCCTCCCGCACCTTCCAGAAGCTTCCGCCTTGCCTCGCCTCGCAAGCTCGAGTCCACGCCGTCTTTGACACTCCAGGCCGTTCGACCTCAGCGCCACTGCGCCTAGTCCGGTCACCTCGTGTCTCGCCACGACTCCGCCTCGACGTCCTGTAGTCACACAGACAAGAAACACGTCAAATAGCACCGCTCGATACATGAAAGTGTAAATAGAGATCAAACCTGTCGAGTCATCAGAATATGCAACCTAAACCCATTCGACTAGCTTCGACCATGTCCGACCGAGCTCGTTACGCCACGCAACGTCTAGGTCCGAACTAACCGACTCAAACTCGACTTTTCTTAAAACGATGTCAATTACTCATCATACACAACGGGATGTCCTCCACATGGTCTCTCAATCTCCCCCTTGATGAGTATATTGACAAACCCAGAAAAAGCGTGAAGTAGAGTTTGAAGAGTCCAACATGGTCCAAAGAAGAAGAATGAAGCTAATGACCATGTCGACAGAAGGAGCAAAAGAAAGAACAAGTTTTCCTCAAAGCTCCCAAAGTGGCTTTTTCTACCACTAATCTCCCCCTTTTGGCAATAAATGCATCAAGAATGCAAGAAGGAGAATAAGTTATGAAACAAGGATAAAATGACTGAAGTTTGATTATTTTAAGCATTTAGAGCCATGAGAATTATCCAAAATGACCATTTAAGAATTACATCAAGCCATAACTCAATAGAATGCTATCTAGATCATGACAGGATATGTATATGCTAGCTAAACCAAAGAGATTACAATCTGAATTATAGTGCAATTTGTGAACAAATTAAGTCATCAATGAGCAAAGTCTAGCTAGAGATATCCAAGGATGATGCAGGCCATGTCAATAAGCTAAGAGAAACCAAGAAGCTACAGTTGAGTCCAAATAGAGTGCTATATGCTCAAGAAGGAAACATTGGTTCAAGTACTTGGTTCTTTTATAACTTAAGCAAATCGAGCACAAATGACATATTTTCTTATGAAACTTGTGGTTGTTTCCAACCAATATTTTTATCATGTGCTAGATCTCAAGCCTTATGCGATCATACCAAGCGAGAAGCTTAAGGAAATGATCTTGGTCATCCAAAACTCCCCCTGAGTTCATGCATAGTGCGATGGCAAGCCGTCTCATGAGAAAGAATTGGTGAGATCAGTTTTTTCGCACAAAAGAGATCTTTTTGCTTTTGAAATGATTGTACTAGCCTATGCATCATCAAGAGACTAAAACAGCTCAATCTAAGGCTCAATAAAGATTCAACACTCAACTCAGCCTATTTGACATGGCATGGATCATAAAAGGATAGCTCAAGAAAGACTAATCTCGCATGCTAACATGACAAGTTTTAGTTCAAATTGAGCAAGTTTAATTAACTTATCATGGCAAAAGCTAGTCTACACATATGAAGTCATGATAAATCTAGCAAATAAGCACAAGTCATGGCAAGGTGTAAAGCAGTTTAACATGTCATCAATGGATAATAATCAAGGCTCCATGTAGTTATATTACAATGCAAAATGACATACAGAAAATCCAGCTCCCCCTCAACATGTGATGCAGCTTTTAGTTCAAGTTGAGTTATGTCAAAAATTAAGATCTAGAAGTTCCCAAATGAACTCCCCCTGAACCGAAGCAATAAAAATGAGAAGCTGGCAAATAAAATCCAACGAGATAGTCCTTAAAGTATAGATAAGATATAGAGGATACTATGGCTCAGACTGACTCTTATCTACCCCATATGACTCCAGGACTATTAGCTGACGGGAAAACACACACTAGAGAGCAAACACGTACCCTGTCTACCCGAGGGTGGCCCAACCCTCGCTAGAACCAACAAGAAGTGAGTGAGCTCAATCTAGTGACATAAGAAACAGCTATCCTGAAAGCACAAGATAAGAGTAAGAAGTCTAAGCAACTCAGCAAGAGACACACTCTAACTTATGCTGGAAGGACTAAACCCAATGCACCCACAAATGCAGTGCAAAAGTAAGGAGACAGAAGTATAAATAATATGATAAAGCGATAAAGCCCAAAGCTCCCCTCACAACAGTCCATAAGGACAAACCACCCCAAGCTCTCCCCGCAGAGCTGAAAACCTCGTGCTATCCAAAGGCTTGGTGAAGATATCAGCCAACTGGTGGTCACTCTCCACAAAATGAAGCACAATGTCACCCTTCTCTACATGGTCTCGAAGGAAGTGATATCGAATATCAATATGCTTGGTCCGAGAATGCTGCATTGGGTTCTTAGCAATGCTAATCGCAGACGTGTTGTCGCAAAAGAGCGGAACATGATCGATAGCTAACCCAAAGTCCCTCAAAGTCGAGATCATCCAAAGTACTTGGCTACAAAGAATCGGCTGCGCAGCGTACTCGACCGGCCGGCGGTGGATTGTGCAACACCGGATGCTTCCTCGAAGACCAAGAAACGAGAGAAGTGCCAATGAACTGGCAGGTGCCCAAAGTGCTCTTTCTATCTATCATACAGCTGGCAAAGTCTGCATCCGAGAAGGCTCTAAGAGATGAGCGGGAGGAGGAAGAGTACCGATACCATAGTCAATGGTAGCTCGAAGGTACCGAAGATGCGCTTCACCGCCTGGCGGTGAGACACGCGAGGAGAAGCCTGAAACCGAGCACATAGACACACGGAAAAGTGTATGTCCGGTCTCGAGGCAGTAAGGTACAAGAGAGAGCCAATCATACTTCTGAACTCCTTTTGATCAACTGGCTCGCCGTCCTCATCTGGGTCAAGAGTGGCCGTAGAAGCCATCGGAGTTGACACCGGCTTTCCATCACTCATGTCGAAACGTCTCAGGAGATCACGGGTGTACTTGCCTTGATGCAAAAAGGTACCCTCTCGAGTTTGCTTGATCTGGAAGCCAAGGAAGAAAGTCAACTCATCCATCATGCTCATCTCAAACTCGGTGCTCATGACATCCGAGAACTGTGAAACTAGAGCATGAGAAGAGCCGCCAAAGATAATGTCTTCGACATAAATTTGGGCGAGCAGAAGGTCATTGCCAAGCCGGCGAATGAACAAGATCTTGTGAACTTTACCCATCTCGAAATCATGCCTCAAAAGATAGGACTTAAGCCTCTCATACCAAGCTCTAGGAGCCTGCTTAAGTCCATACAATGCTTTGGAAAGCTTGTAGACATGACTAGGGTATTTGGGGTTCTCGAAACCTGGAGGCTGTCTCACATAAACTTCTTCCTCAATAAAACCATTGAGAAAGGCACTCTTGACATCCATCTGGTAGAGCTTGAAACCCTTAGAAGCTGCAAAGGCAAGCAGAATTCTAATGGCCTCAAGTCTAGCTACAGGGACAAAGGTCTCCTCGAAATCTAGACCCTCAACATGGGAGTACCCCTGAGCAACCAGTCTAGCCTTATTTCGAATGACTACCCCATCCTCACTTTTCTTGTTCTTGAACACCCATTTGGTCCCAATGATATTGTGACCTCGAGGGGGCTCAACAAGCGTCCAGACCTTGTTTCTCTCGAAACTCTCTAGCTCCTCATGTATGGCATTGACCCAAGACTCGTCAGATAGAGCATGACAAATGTCTTTGGGCTCGAAGGAGGCAACAAAGGCAGAATGGAGACAAAAGAGTGACATGCCAGATTTTGAGCGAGTAACTCGCTCAAAAAGGTCTCCAATGATCTGCTCAAGTATGAGATTTTGGATATGTCCGGGAGGTCCAGGATGAGATGAAGAAGTGGCCTCTACCTCGTGGTGACGAGGTAGGAGCAGAGCCACTAGCTCGGAGGAGGCGAAGGCATGGGTGATCGCCTTGAGGTGCTTGTGGAAGATGGCACCTCAAGGGGTGGATGAGGGACTGGATCGGGTAGACAACCCTCATCTCCATCGTCCTCATCATCCACAAAGATGGTCTCAGACTGCTATAAAGAACCTGAGATATCGGGCCTAGTCCCCGGACTGGCCTCGTCGAAGGTCACCTCATAGGTCTCTACCATTTTACTAGACTCGTAGTTCCAGACCCTATAGGCCCGCGAAGAAGTCGAGTAGCCTAGAAAGAGTCCATCACAAGAACGTGACTCGAACTTATCTAGGTTCCCGGACTTCAGAATAAAGCACTTGCAACCAAACACACGAAAATGAGAAACACTGGGCTTTTGCCCATATCTCATCTCATAAGAGGTGCGGTGCAAGTGTGCCCTGAGAAAAACTCTGTTCGAAACATGGCACGCGGTGGCTATAGCCTCAGCCCAAAACTTCCGCGGTGTAGAATATTCATCAAGCATCGTCCTGGCCATCTCGACCAAGGTACGGTTCTTCCTATCCACGACGTCATTCTGTTGTGGGACGTGCGGAGAAGAGAATTGGTGCTCTACACCTGTCTCACCACAAAACCTCTTGAAGTAGGAATTCTTGAACTCCGTACCATTGTCACTACGGATCGCTCGCAAGGCACCTGGAAGCTAAATAGAAAGCCTACTGAAAAGACCTCGAAAATGTGAAAACGTCTCATCCTTTGAGGCTAAGAAAAACACCCAAGAGTACCTCGAATAGTCATCGACCACGACGAGAACATACCACTTCCCTCCGGTGATCGCACTCAGTGGTCCATTGTGTCCATGTGGAGCAATGTCCGGTGAATCGGTCATAGTCACTTGTGTGGGAGGGTGAGAGGCGGCAACCATCTTGCCGTGCCGGCATGGAGCACAAACCAAATCTTTGACCATCTTGAGTTTCGGCAGACCACGAATGAGATCGTGGCCGCTAACTCGGGTCAAATGGTCAAATCCAATATGACCAAGTCTCCTATGCCGTAAAGAAAGGTCGCGGGACTCGAAGCAACTAAACACCGAGAGGATCACCGAAGACCGGAAAAATCAGCACAAAGATCCTCCCAAAGCGAGAAATCCATAAACCGGACTACAGAAGAATCAAGAATTTTGCAATTGTTTTTCTTAAAACTCACCTCAAAGCCATCATCGGTGGTCGAGAAGCGGAAAGCAAATTATCTGCAGCTTACTAACCAAGGCAACATCTTTCAAAATGAAAGAATCATTAACGCAAGATTGTACCTTTGGCGATGACACGCCTAGACGAAGCTTCTCCGAAGGTGATCATCTCATCACCTGGAGCACGGGCAAGGAAGAGAACCAACGAGAGTCTCGGTCATGTGTCGAGAACACCCGAGTCTGAGCCAAACCTTTCACTTCCACCGCCCGCGAGCCCGAGTCAACAAGAGAGCAAAGTCTCGATCTTGGGATAAATCAAAATAGATTTTGGCACCCAATCTTGAGTCACACGTCGGCGAAGAAGTAGTCACACACGGTGACCTCTAACTACCCTCGCTCTCCGTCGCTCAAAGCGGAAGGTCTATGTGCGACACTGAAGGCATTCTTTGGGTCCGGCGCTACGGAGAGCGAGTCGGAGCACCGGCAGCACGCCGATCACGCCGCGGGTAGCTATCTTGATGGAAACGAGATCTACCCTCAGGACGGCGGAAGTCACGACCAGAGGGAGCATGAGGACGAAAAACAGAAAACTCGGAAGAACCAAGTCCTCGATGCTGCCCAAAGCTACCTGTGATAGCAAGCCTAGACCTCGTGTTGGTCTTAGGTGCACTCAAGGTGCGGGGCGACCACGAATACGCCTAAGAGACTCAACACGGTCTCTTGGCGCGATCTTGGCGCTTGAAGCAATGGTCAATCAAATGTCCATCCTTCCGATAGAAGATGCAATGATACCGCCGCCGAGAGGCGGTAGCATGAGATAACCATATCCGAGAGGTCAAGCTGCGGTGGAATCACCTTGTCGCCGTAAATCCATTGAACAAAGCCCGCTGATTTAAATTGAACTTTCTTGTTCTTGGGCTTAACCTCAATCACACCTGCGGCTATGGGTCTGAGCACGACAGGTGGATGCTTCCTCACATCCTCTAGAAAATCATATCCTAGACCACGATTGAATTTGCAAATCTTTGATTGGTCTAAAATAAGATTAAGCTTTTTCTTGCCTACAAATTTCTCAAGAGTGTTCATAAGATCGACACTCCCGAAAGAGAGAGGTGCAAGAAGAGCAAGGAGAAGAAGAAGAGACAGCAGGAGGAGAGGAGGGAGAAGAACCAATAGCAGAAGAGCGAATAGCACGTGCATATTTCTCCTTATGCACGACCACCACAACTTTGAGGGCTTCGCAGGACACACAAGGGCAGCCCTAATCCTAGCCATTTGGTTATCGTAACTCTTCCTAAACGTCTCTACCATGTCTTTATCCTTTTCCAATACTTCAGCACAGAAAGCACAAGAAGGATGTGATTTTTCTAGAAGGTCCTTAGTTAGCTTCACATTTTTCATCCAATGCAATCAATTCGATTTTAGTTTATTACAACTATTGCATGGTGAGCTAACAGGATCCTTAGTAGCAAATTGAGCCATTTTCTTGTTATGATCAACCATCTCTTGAAATTGCTTAGAAACCGATTCAAGCTCAAAGGTTAACTTAGGACAGTTGGTACAAGAAACAATAGGCTCTAACAGGGAAGCACGCAATTCAGCAATTTTGTGATCTGCCTTTTTCAAGTTCATCTTTAAATTATTGCAATTTTCACATGTTTCGGGCAGATCAAGAAGCATAGTGTAAAGACCTCTAAAAGCATTGTCCTTAACCTCACATGAGGTGCAAGAAATAGTCTCAACAGTAAATGAAGAAGGAGTTATCCTACTCATTTCTAGTTCAGCAAGTAGACTAATATTCTCCACCTTAAGTATATCAAGCTCAGAGGTCACACTATCATGAGAAGTTCTTAATTTCTCCATATCATCAATCAAGGCACAACATGTATCACAATCATCACGGGAGGGAGTAGATGTAAGCGAAGTAAGCTCCCGTGATAGTCTAGCTACTTTCTTCTTCAACTCAGCACACCTAGCCCTAGACTTGGCATGAAATCTACCTAGCTTAAAGAAAGCATCATTAGGCTGGTCATAAGTAGGGCTCACCTCTCGGAGTCGGAGTACAGCTCGCTGTCGCTCAGTTCGCCCTCGAGGGCCATGAAGCACATGCCGGAGAAGTCATCGCCATCTTTGGGTTCTTGATCACCCGTCCCGTCGTCGTCGCTCCATCCCTCCACCTCGCTAAGGTCGAGGTCGTCGAAGGTGGCGAGGACGTGGTGGAAGAGCTTCTTGGCCTTCCCAAAGTCGCGGAACTTCTTCTTGCCTTGAATAGGTGCTGAGGGCTTCGTGTTGCGGTTCTTGTTGATATAGTCGTTCTTGCCGGAACCGTCAAGTCGGTTTGCCCTTCCCGACTTGGGCGGTTTGCCGAATGTGGTTGGGGCCACCACACTCGAAGCAAATCACGGGACCTCCTCTTTACCATCCCTCCTCCTCTTGTAGGCACGAGAAAATCTACGCTAGGAGGGCTAGTGTTCGTCCATAAAGTGCTCTAAGCGATCATCGGTTATGTCACGAGAGCGACAGCGAGAATCCACATATCGGCTCGTCAGAAGAAGATCGAGCGGGATCGGTGACTAATGCCATCGATTGTGACTTGACCGACGAGACTATGTCAATCTCGTGAGTCTTGAGGCGCGAGTAAAGCGCATCAAGAGTCGGTCGAGAGGTCCGTGGTATCCTTGATGGTAGTCACCTTCATCTCCCAAACCCAAGATCGAGTGCGAAAGCATTTATCGGCGTTATCCGAGTCGGAGTATGTGAGACCGAGCGGTTCGGAGGTTGCTCAAAATCTTGTGAAAGCGAGAAAAGCACTCGTCAAGGACTCGCCGACAAGCATCTCGAATTTCTTGTATTCGCTGAAGCGGTCTGTCGCACCGTCTTTATTTGGGTGGTGCCCTCATGGTAAGCATCGAGGTCATCCAAATATCGAAGGCGACGACGGTGAAAGATGCGATCAAACTCGCTCGCTCAATCCACGAATGATGATGTTCTTTGCCCTTGCGTTTGCCTCAACATCGACCATATTCCGGCATTGATGTTCTCATCGGCGGGAACAACAAGCGAACATTCACCTTCCTCCAGATGGCATACCCCTGAGCCTGGATGTATGTTTCCATTCGGCTCTTCCAGAAGGGGTAATCCAGGCCATCAAAGACCGGAGGCTTGGTGGAATACTTGTCCGTCGCCATGGCTCTTGAGACCGGTTAAAGATCTATCGAGAAGAGCTAACCGGCTCTGATACCAATTGTAGGACCGAAATGGCGACAGAGGGGGATGAATGTCGCTCGCTTTAAAGACGCCCCCGATAGATCAAATACTGATTTTTCAGAAAGATGCAAAACACAACACCTCACAGAAAATTAAAATTAATTTCGCTGAAATTTGGAATGCATGCGACACTGAAAAATTCAGCATAAATCGATGACCACCATAAAAACTCAAGCGAAAATATCGCTGTTTGATCTGCATGCAAAATGGACGAAAATCAGAAGAAGAATAAAAAGAAAAGGCAATTTGGTTTCAGTTATGTTTTGCTTTCCAGTTTCAAGAAATCAAACACAAACAGCAATCGCAACTGGAAACTTAAGTGCAGAGAAAACTGAACTGACCCAAAACAATCGGAAGCTTCATAAACTGCACTGGCCGAACCGAAATCAAGTGAAGCTACTGACCAGAAATTAAGAACTGAATTTGCAACCAGCAAAAGAAGGTCTGACAAGAATTGCATACACAGCCTGAGAACACCACCGAATTTGCTACAATAAAACAACATACAAATGCTATCTTTGGTTTGAACAGGACTGACAAAAGGGTATTGCAGACTGCGTAGGAAGTGCACCAACTCTATTGAAAGCAGGAGGAAAGACAAAAGCAAAAGCAAAAGAAGGGAGATCAGGTCAAAAAAGAAGAACTGAAGGACAGAGAAAAGGAAAACTGCAGTTATTTTCTTTAGCCGAAATCAAACAGACTGTGAACTAAATACCATCAAGACCCAAGAAAACCAGAGAAGGTAACTGTGACAAAATCCGAAAACTTGAGATTCTTGTAACCATTTATCAAGATACTTTGGATTATGGCAGAGAAGCTTCACCAGACAAGATAATAGAAAGTCAAAACAATTTCTAACAGAAAAATCACGGCCACAAGATTTCTCTGCACACATAAACAAGAAACCCTAGAAAGTGAAATCAGAAGAACTTGAGCAAAAGATCTTCTGGGAAGAACATGACAAAAAATTTCTCTTGGGGAGTTGCTAGCCAAGTGACCTTGAGATAGATTCCCATCATAGAATAGAAAATAGACACCACTCTTCACAAGATCTCATCTCAGAATAAAAATAGCAAGAAGGAACTAACGCAGACAGAAGGAGTCACAACAATCTAGAAGGCAAAAAGGCATCCAAGTATTTCAATAGCAAGGCTTCACATATATGACCAAGTAGAGGAATGTTTACAGAGGATTCATTCATCATACAACCATCTCACTCTCGTTCCTCAAGAACACCAAGAGCCTCACATGCTTCTTGGGAGGAACACACACACCAAGTGATGAATGAACACTAAAATCTCTTGTGATCCTCAAAGGGGTATGCAGCCCCAACCCCTATTTATAGCACTTGGCTAACGGGTCTCCAACCCGTTACGCCGGCTAAACCCTAACGGAGCCGTCTCCCGCTTGTGCAGCTTTGCAAAATTCCCGTTTCGCCCCTCCTGCACCTTCCGGAAAGCTTCCGCGCTCCTTGCCTTGCACGCCTCGCAACCACCTCGAGTCCACGTCGTCTTTGACACGTCCCGACCGTTCTGACCTCAGCGCCACCTGCGCCTAGTCCGGTCACCTCGTGTCTCGCCACGACTCCGCCTCGACGTCCTGCAGTCACACAGACAAGAAACACGTCAAATAGCACCGCTCGATACATGAAAGCGTAAATAGAGATCAAACCTGTCGAGTCATCAGAATATGCAACCTAAACCCATTCGACTAGGTTCGACCATGTCCGACCGAGCTCGTTACGCCACGCAACGTCTAGGTCCGAACCAACCGACTCAAACTCGACTTTTCTTAAAACGATGTCAATTACTCATCATACACAACGGGATATCCTCCACATGGTCTCTCACCTTTATATACAGCCGCCACCCCCACCATTAGGGTTGGGTTGTGCTTAGATTAATTCTGTCTTTGAACAGTTTCGCCGTTCATCGGTTTGTGAGACCCCAACTTTCGAGTGCTAAATCAATACATCTGCAATTCAGTTGTGATCTTCCTTGTTCTTGCTTGTGTTCTTCGATTCGCGGAGGATTAGCCTTCTTGGCGAGGTCAACCGGGCTGCGCACGGTTGATAACCTGAGGAGACGTGGTGCTGCGATTGCGGGGTTCGTAACGTGTTGTTCGAAAGCCGGATCGATTTCTGTCGCGCCTCCACCAAATCGAACATATCCAGAACCTGTTGTAAGATCGGGACCCCGTTCCTATCACACGGTGTATCTTAGATTCTAAGTCGTGAGGATTAGGCACCTTGCATCATTCAATGCCTAATGCCTCATTGCCAAGATTGTACGTCTACTATGATGTCGTCACCACTTAAACGCCCGAATCCTATGGCACACCATAGTCTGTGATACTCAATTACTTACTGCCAAGATCATACACATGCTCCGAGGAACGTCACCGCTTAAAACACATAAGTCCAATTGGCATACAACAAACACACATTCACCTCCTCACGATCCTTGACTTTCTCCCATGTTTCTTCGCTTGAGATGATGCTCCACCTGGAATTATACGACACACCATGGCCTTAGAACTCCTTCTGTAGCCTTAGTCTTGCCGTTGGTCACAACAATCATCAAGCACCTCCACATCAAAGAAAAAGCAATCAATCTGAACACAAATGACATGCACTTGACTCTCATCAATAAATCAACACATACATAGATACACATCATGGCTCACATTTGCATGGACTCCCCGTGACTAACACTTGCATGGACTATGTCATGACTAACACAATAAAAATAAAACCCAACTCAGAAATCAAGGACCGGTCTGACCGTGGCCACTAGGCCAGTCTGACTTGACCACCAGACCGGTCAAACCACCCTACACAGGCCGGTCAGACCACTCTCAACACACTGATCAAACTGCCATTACAAGGCCCGTCAAATCACTCTCAATTCCTTCGCGCAATACAACGAACACCTCTTTGGAAAAAGCTACTACCAACTAAGGGCCGATACTACCGTACACCGGTCAAACCGCCACCACGGCCGATCAGACTACCACTCAGGGCTAGTCAGACCGCCAGCTTCCTAATAGCAGAATCCAGAGGGTTCAAAATACAAAATCAAATCAAACTTCGATAGCAAGGCACAAACAAAATCAAATACTCATCGCAATCTTGAGATGATTTCCACATGGTCTCACAAAATCTAATTCCTAATGGGAGAAGACCTAAATGTATAACTGTAGCAATGCCACAATGAAGTAACAAGCAAAAATATGGCCATATTCTTTTGTGGCTTTTGGCTACAGCTGATAACTTTTGTTTGTGCTTTTCAGGACAGCAGAGGATGGTGGAGACGTCAACACAAACGGCATATACGATTTGAGCTTAGAAAGCCTTTTGAAAAATTCTCTTAAAGAAACTGCTATATTTATGTTGACTTCTGAGAAACCACTAAAATAAAAATGGGCCCAAAGCAAGGGGCGAAGTCGACTGCGACGAGCTTGTACTCGACCCTGGCTTCCTCCAGGCTCACGAGGACCCTCGCTATGTTCCATGACATGGCCGGCCCGTACACGTTCACGGCGGACGCCATCTTTGCTCTTCCCTAGCTTCTTGCCCCCAAACAGTCAGAGGCAGTGCCTCACAGGCTAAATTATCTAGTAGGTATCCTCAGAATAAGCACTTTGGTAAAAGTATAGGTTGTCTTAAAGAAAATTAGGGACTGTCCATTTGTATCGAAAATGACAATAAAAACTTTGGTGAAAGTATGCATGCCGACCCAGCCACCCCTCACCATGTCGATGCTTTCATTATGGCGACTATGAAATATGAATGGACTGATTATTGGACACGTAGTGTACATACATTCAATTATTAAAGTTATTGTGGACCTTGCTGTAGACAGAGCTGTGCTATTTGGGCCATCGTCACCAAACCTACACCAATTTTCTAAAACAGAGCACCTACTGTCTGAAAGGTCACCACAGGAATGGGTCTAGGATAAGGATCCTCTTGAGTTCGGCTCTATTCCTTTTCTGTTTTTTTTTTAGTTTTTGCTTCTTCAAAAACTAAAATAAATGAGATGGCTTCTTCATATGGCTCAACCATTTCTTCAAACATTTTCTCGAGCCTTAAACTATGTGTGTCATCCATATCAACATCTCCAAAATCCACCGTCATCTTGAAAAACGTAGCTAAAAGTTATCAGTTGCTGCCCAAAAGAGCATAGCCTTCATCTATAGAGATGGTTACGGCTTGGCTTATCTGCTTGGTCGAACTATCCGCCCCACTCGGATTATCTGCTTGGCTTAGATCATCTGCACCAGTGCAAACTCTCAAGAACACCTCTATGAAATTGGACTAGGTTATTGCTCCGATCCACTTGGATCGTCCGCCCTGCATGCACTTCATCTCAAACCAAGTTTCTGTCAAATCAATCTGGCCCATAGTATAACCCACTTGGATTATCTAGGTCCCATGGAGTTCCCAACTAACACTTATATGGGAGAATTGATCTGACCAATTCTCTAACCCACTCGGATCATCCGACCCTACTGAACTCCAAAAACATGCTCTCTGTGAAATTCATTCGACCTATGCTCCAGGTCACTTGGATCATCCGACTTCCATTGAAATCGTTTGGACATGCTCTCTTGTTGAATTGATCCGACCCTTAATCCAACCCAATCGCATTGTTCGACGCAGCGTTGAATTTTCTGACCAAATTTGAAACTTCACAAACAATCCAAATCTAGCATCCTCACTTGGTTTCTTAGCTTCTTCTAACTAGATATGAGCTAAAGAGACCTAATATACATCACAACTAGCTACATAACCTCACCAAGCTCAAGCTACTAGTTTTGAACCCTTAATAGTAATAGCCAAAACAAAAACAAAACTTAGCACTAAAATGATCCAAACTCGACTCCTTATATCATTTCTAGTCACAAGATCCTTAATCATTTACACCTTTTGGGATCTATAAATACCAAGAACTCCTAATATACCAATGTCAAGCACTAACTCAACTTGTAACCATAAAACATGGCTAGTCTTGGCGAATAAACGTCGCTAGTCTTGGCGAATAAACGTCATTATCATCAAAACACTAAATTCACTGAAATAAAGGGTCTAGATGCTTACAGATTAGCCACGTGAACATTCTAGCTAGCGTCATCGGGTACGGGGTTTTTCACTTTGATGTTACGCGCTATATATGAAGAGACCAAACAAAGTCAGTGACGAACTATATATGCAGAGAAGGGGGAATCTAAAGAAGAAAAATGTTCTCACAAGACAGAGCGGTGAACAATATATCATGCCCATATTTTTCTTTGGTCTGAGTACCCATATATAGCAATTGTTAATGTAAACTTTGCTATACTCTTTACGATGATTTTTCACTTTATGGGATTCGCTATCTATCAGCTTGCCAAATTTTGTTCAAAATTCAGTAACTTATGAGCCACTATATCATACCTCAACATTCCTGCCACGGTTAAACTTGCCCAGATTCCTAAACTCTAGATTTGCTCTCGTTGAAAATTAAACTAAGCATTTGTCCTAACACTGATGAGGAGACAATTCCAATGTGGGAGGCCCACCCTTTCAGCGAATTACTTCTGAATAAATTCAGAAATCATATGGAAAAGCCATAGCATTTGGCGACTTACTAATAAATGATCAACTTTGACTAAGAATATCCTCTTGGATATTCCATTTTTCATTGTATTAAATAAGAATACGAGGCCAATCTACACGTCACAAGTATTCAAATGCATGATGAACGACCGCACAACCTCTTACAAAAACACCGACCACACGAAGTAAACGAAGGTAGCTAGGTTTTTCATGACGTAATCTGTGACTATTCACAGTTCATCGGAGCTCTTGGGCAGCTGGGCGACGACCCTCAGGACAGCCGGCCTTGACATCAAATCCTCCCACCACGCCTTGGCACGCGGGTACGAGTCGAGTACTGACGCATGTGGTGTCGCCAATGCCATAAGGTAGTATGTGTACGGGAAATGGCTCAAGTCAGCGAGGCTGATGAAATCTCCAGCTAGGTACTTGCACTTGGATAGCTGCGCCTCGTACACATCCAATACTCTCTTCATCTTCTCCATGCATTCGCCGATGAGCTTCTGGTTGGGTGTCCCTCCTCGCGTGGGCACAAGGACATGCTCGTAGATGATAGGAGAAATGGCAGGGTCGTACTGATGCGCCTCCACATCTAGCCAGACATCGACGAGCGCTGACTCTTCGAGGTTGCCCTCCCTCAGCAGATTGACCTCATCTGTCTTGTATTTGCGAAGCACGTAGCGCGAAATCGCCCGAGATTCTGTTAGACGATGGAAACATTTGGATTTTGACTTCGTCAGCTATTAATTCTTGTATGGTGTAAGGTGTAAGGACAATCAGAGACGACTTCTCCCTATGCCAGCAGATGGGTGAAACTGAAACTTGATTGCAACATCAATTCTTGTATTTGTTAAGTTATTCATGAACTAATAAATATATCCTATATTTCAACATTTTGACTAGGATTTTCAAGGAAAAAATAGTTTTAAGTTCCTTTTATGGCTTAGGAGGTAACCAAGTGTGATTTGTCTCATCCCTACATATACCAAGTACCCCTGAATTCAGACGCTCAATTATTACAAGTTCACTCCTACGAAACAAGCCAAAGTAGGAAACACGTCATCTCCTCTTTGATTAAGTAATCGAGGCACCAAAGGACAATATCTGCTTGATTTTCGTGCTGTCAAAAGACTAGTAGTGGTCGAAACTGACACAAGACTTGGGAACTCACCGAAGAGCTTCAGGTCTCCATCCTGGAAGGACGGAATCTGTCCAAACGGCTGAAAGTAGAAGAACAAATGGCAATGATCCATCATATCAAGCAAGGCACCTATACCTTTCTAGTTTACCATGTGCGACAGACAAATCCAATAAAGGAAGAACAAGTGAACAACGGATATGCAAACTCACGTTGCGCGCGAGGTGCTCAGGGCCCTTGTGCTCGCCGGCTTCGAAGTCGACGTTGACGACCTCGTACTCGGCACCGACCTCCTCCAGGCACACGAGCACCCGCGCCACGTTCGGCGACATCGCCGGCCCGAACACCTTCACCGGCGCCATGGTTACTTGTCTTACGATGCCAAGGAGAGACTAGGCTGTCTTGTGTATCTTTGTGAATGAAAGAGCTGGCTACAAGGCGAGTTGTACAACGCCAACGATTGCGAGTGCATTTATACAAGGGTGTCAATGGCCGGTAGCCGATTGTTCTTGTAGCCCAACAAGAAGAGCAGTCAAAGAAGGGAACGATGGCTAATTTTCTTATGTCTGAAAAGGACTAAAATACGCCTTTTTATATGACGTCACTCCATTCGTCAGCTAATCAAGCAAACAAACAAAGACTTGGGTGATTTCTCTGTCAGTCCTAGTGATCGTTAATTATCTTCAAAGTTGACCAAAGACTTGGGTGAGCACATTTTCTAGGAGATAGTGGAGCACTCAAAGACTAGTGGTAGCAAAAACTCGGGGCTCACGAGCCAACTGGGCTAGTTAGAAGAGCAGTCAAAGAAGGAACGATGGCTAATTTTCTTGTGTCTGAAAAGGATGAAAATATGCCTTTTATATGACGTCACTCCATTCGTCAGCTAATCAAGCAAACAAAACCAAAGACTTGGGTGAACTGCATAGGAGAGGGTTGTTAATGTGGTGCTTGATTTTATGTTCTGCCCGTCTATAGCCAACTTCACTTGAGGAACAATCCATCATCTATGTAATTTATTTAGTCTTTGATGATAAGTTTTTCAACATCAACGTATACTCCAAACCAGCTTCTAACAAGTAGTTTGTTTTACCAACAAAGCAATGGACAAATTATGAGATTGAGCAACACACATTTCAACTTACAAGACGTCACAAAACTCTTTTCATGATTCATGACACGTCACAAGCCAGCTTCTAAGAAGTAGTTTGTAGTACCATCGCCGATTGCTTGAGGTTGCCAGCTAATGATGGCAAAAAAGCTTAGGGCTCGTGAGCCAACTCGGCTAGTTAGAGGCTCGACTCGGTTTGGATCGGCTTGTGGTATTTACGAGCCAGAGTTTGAGCTCGGTTTGGTAACGAGCCAGCTCGAGCCGGCTCACAAGTTGCTTGCTAACTCGGTAGGTTCGGTCGACGCAATTGCTACGGGACCTCCTCCTCATTGTCTGCCTCCCTCCTCCCCACCGTCCGTCTCCTCCTCCCTCGCCAGCCCCTCCCGTCCTCGTCCGCCTCCGCCGGCCCCTCACCTCCTCCTCGTCTGCTTCCACCGCCCTCTCCTCTTCCTCGCCATTTGCCTCCGCCTACCCCTCCCCGTCGTCGTCCACTTCCACCGGCCCCTCCCCTCCTCCTCGCCATCCACCTCCACCCGCCCCTCCTCGTCGCTTACCGGTGATGGCACGCCGTCACCAATGAGGTCTCATCTAGGTATATCCTCCTCCTCTACTCTACTCCTCTCTGGTTGCCTCCATGGTTTGCTATGGTTGGATTATTTGTTGGTGGATGGTAGTGCGTTTTGTGATGGTGCGATTAAGTTCAAAATGTATATGGATTTACCTTATTGGATGATGGTTGCTAGGTTTAGGGAAAACTTGTGTTTGCCTGCTGGTGGCTTGGCGGGGCTCGGCGGTCCTCCGACTGGTCGTCGATCACTCTGGTGCTTGCCTCCTCAGGGCTGTCATTCTCGATCGCTTGTGCCTTCTCCTCCTAGCGCCCTCTTCCCTCCTTGACTTTTACACACAGTGGGCATGATATTTTTCTAACGAGCCGAGCTCAAGCTTTCTATCAAGCCAAGCCAAGCCACCTATTTAGCTCATTAGCCTAACAAGCCGACCTGAGTTGAACCGCCTCCTTAACGAGTTTTACCGAGCTGAGCCGAGCTGGCTCGATATCCACCCCTATTGTCGGCCATTACGAGCTCAGGTTTGTACTTGCGACATACGCACTTCGTGATTACCCATGACTATATGTCACACAAATGATGAAGAAAATTGTACAGGTGTACTGTAGTAGTAACAGTTACAACTTCTATCCTGCAAAACAGGGACTTGATCAAATGACTGCCAAGAAATCGAACAAACTTGTGAAATGGATGTACACATGCTGAATTGGTGGCAAGATCTGTAGAATCGGTATGGAAATTCAGAGGGGGTGAATGGCTCTATTAAAATGTTTCCTCAAGTCTTATTAACAACATGCAGCAGAAACACAAACTCACATGCTCACCAAAGAAAAGAGCCAAAGATCGCAAAATCACAGTAGAGTTCTCTGCCAAAACCAGTCTGACCACCGGCTTGCATGTAGTCTGACCACCAGGCCTAGTCAGATTGCTGTCTTTGCCGATCTGACTGCTCGGGCACTAGTGTGACTGCTCGCCTAGGGAAAGTGCATAACAGCATTGCACACAATCCAAGAAAAAAGTTAACTCTCAAATCACTGATCTAAATGCAGTGAAACTTAGCACAAACCCTGCCTAGTATGTCAGGGACCAATTCCAATCCTGGATATAAAGATCGATGCCAAAGTTTTGACTTTTTTTTAAACAAGAAAGGTTGCACTAAAACCGGATAACAAACAGAAATCTTGATCTACTCTTGCTTGTGAGTCATTGATAATCTAGATGATCTTGGATGAGTTCTCACATATCATAGCAAGCTAGATCATAGTATGAATTTAAGCCAAAATGCCCACAACAAGAAACCCTAAAATCACCTCTCTTGAGAAAAACTAGGCAAACTCAAGAACTCTTCCTAGAAGTGCATACATGGATATCTCCACCTCTTACACGTCCTTAGCACCGAGAAAATCAAGAAGAGAGAAATTTAAATAAGAAAATCAAGCAAATAAAACACAAGGATCCATGGCATAACTCACTTTGGCAAATTTTGAATCTCCATTTTATTTGAGAGGAATGTTTTATAGCCACTCCTCATGGACGACAGACCTCTAATCTCGGAGCATATACATAAAAGGCTCTAACACAAAGAAACCCTAAAAACTCTCTCCTAGAGCCATACATATCTCAACTAACACAAAGCTTATATACCAAAGTCTCCTCACCTCACACCAAACCCTAAACAACCAACTACTCCTTAGTGGATCACACCACTTACATATGGGGAAATCCGGTAACCCACACAAATGGGTTTTACACTCATACACACTTTTATGCTTTTCAAAGCGCAACTTCCATAGCTCTAATAGCCCGATAAGACAATCCACCCTAAACCGCTTAGGCTAATGCTGCGATTTTACAAACCACCATTCCACCCGATGTTGGATAATTTCCTCAATTACCATCCACTAGCGTTCACGAAGATGCATGATGAGGATATCTCAAGCTCTACCACTATTCTTGATGATTCTCATGCTGATATTAATCCTTCATGTTATATTAAACTTCATGGAGATGCATATCAAGGTCCCATGACAAGAGCTAGAGCTAAGCAAATACAACATGAGGTGACTTCCCTTCTCGCTGATTATACTTGTAATATATTTGAGAAATGGTTGCTACCTAATGCGAGTACTTTACTTGTGATGTTGTGGTTACACACCAAGCGATAAAGGAAGGGGCTATGGGAGACCATGGAGAAGCTTCCCGTAGCCTTGCACACCCTAGAGATAGCAATAGAATTCTATGCTAGTATCTGGAAGTTCGTGATGTTTGCCTTTTGGCTAAAAATAGAGTTCTCCCCTTTCCCATGGCGCACTCAAGCAAGTATTTATAACCATGGGGTTTAGTTACATAGACACCCCTGTCTATCCCTATCTTTATAGGGGCACACATGTCCTTTCTCCTACTTGGAGTTACATAAATACCCCTATCTAAGTCTACTCTTATAGAGGTACATATGCCATTTCCCTGGCCCTGTAAGATTCTATGAAGCTGTCGGTTGTCTTGTTAGCGTCGTGGGGAATTTGGGCCAAGGTGGGGGCCACTTCCCCAACATGTGCGTAGGTTTATTCAAGAAGAAGCATTTGGAGTTAACAAGGAAGTGACAAGAACACCTTCTTTTACTCCCCGTTTAGCACCTACCGGAGGTAAACCTACAACTTGTTTCAATTCCTTTCATACTAACAATTTGGTGGAAGTTTTGCCTCTAAGTCAGGTGCTACATCAAGTGGAAACGAATGTTCTAGCAGCAAGTGCTACTTCTTCAGTGGGTTCTACATCAAAGAGTAGTGGTATTCAAGTGCTTGGGATGTGAACACATAGCTAAGGAGTGCCTCAATAATCTTTCCATGATCATGACAGAAGACAGTGGTAATGATTCCACAAGTGACAATGATGTTGATCCTAACAATGAGGAGAGCCTTCCGGAGGAAGAAGAAGATGGCAGTACCTTTTGTCATTTTGAGACTGGTGTCAATCGCTTGTCACAAAAGGTGGACCATGACCAGTGATGTACTCTATTTCAAACCAATGCAAAGGTTGATGACTGAGTATGCAAAGTAATCATTGATGGAGGAAGTTATCACAACTTGGCAAGTAAGGAATTGTGCAATAAACTTGGTTTGAAATTTCAGCGCCATCCCCATCCTTATCTTGTACAATGGTTGAGTAATTATGGGGAGGTGTAGATTCAATACATGGTCAAGGTGCATTTTCAGATTGGTGAATATGTGGATACCATTGAATGTGATGTTATACCCATGACGGTACACCATCTTCTACTTGGTCAGCCATGGCAATATGACCACATGGTTAGACATGATGGGCAAACCAATAGGTACTCATTCAATTGGAAGAATAAGGACATTGAGCTTTGTCTTATGTCCCCTGCTCAGATTATATCTGATAACATGCAAAGAGTGAATGAGAAGAAAATTGAGAGTGGGAAAAGAAAGTTTGAGGAAGAGAAGTTGGTGATGTTAACTACCAAGTCGATATGAGGAAATGAGAGATAATTCATATTTGACATATCTTGTACTCTTGTACAAAGATGACTTACTTTCTCTAATGACTAAACGTCTCTTCTTAGTGTTTTTTCTGATATTTTGCAGGTTTATGAGGATGTGTTTCC
This sequence comes from Bonia amplexicaulis, assembly GCA_036346245.1. NCBI lineage: Eukaryota > Viridiplantae > Streptophyta > Magnoliopsida > Poales > Poaceae > Bonia > Bonia amplexicaulis. The sequence continues at coordinate 27,205,621 of CM070736.1, forward strand.
TGAACAAGTGCCCACTGGATTGCCACCTATTCGAGGTATTGAGTATCAAGTTAATTTCATTCTAGGAGTATCTCTTCCTAACCATCCACCATATTGCACTAATCCGGACAAGACAAAAGAAATTTAATGACAAGTACAAGAACTACTTGAGAAAGCATATGTTCATAAAAGGCTTAGTCCTTGTGCTATCTCTATTATTCTTGTTCCTAAGAAAGATGGTACTTAGAGAATGTGTGTTGATTATAGAGCTATCAATAATATAACTGTTAAATATCATCATCCTATTCCTAGGCTCGATGATATTCTAGATAAATTAAGTAGCTCTCGCATTTTCTCTAAGATTGATTTGCGTAGTAGGTACCATCAAATTAGAATGAAACACGGAGATGAATGGAAAACTATTTTTAAGACTAAGTTTGGTTTTTATGAGTGGTTAGTCATACCTTTTAGGTTAACTAATGCACCTAGTACATTCTTGCACTTACTGAGTCACGTTTGAGAGCATTCATTAGAAAATTTATTGTGGTATACTTTGATGACATTCTAATCTGTAGTAGAACTATGAAAGAACACATTGATCACATTAGCCAAGGATTGGAAGTGCTTATAATGGAGAAATTATATGCAAATCTTAAGAAGTGCACTTTTTGTATCAATAAGGTTGTGTTCTTAAGCTATATTTATGAAGGAAAACAGTAGGAGAGACTCCTACTGTGCTATGTTAAATAGGTAATAATGTACAATGTTCTTAGGCTAAGTTGTTTCTGGACAAGAAATTGAGGTAGATAAATCTAAAATTGAAGCAATTAAAAATTGGCCTATCTCTGTGAATGTTAGTCAAATTAGAAGCTTTCATAGTCTACCTAGGTCCTATCATACATTGTGAGAGATTTAAGCACTATTATAGCCCCATTAAATGAGTTAACTAAAAAGGGAGTTTCTTTTGAGTGGGGTGAATCACAAGAACATGCTTTCCAAGAGCTAAAGAAGCGATTAACTAAGGCACTATTACTTGTTTTACCTGATTTCACTAAGATATTTGAAATTGAATATACTACTAGTGGAATTAGTATTGGTGGTGTTTTGATGCAAGAGAGAAAACCAGTACATACTTTAGTGAGAAACTAAGAGGTGCTCAATTGAACTATCCTGTTTATGATAAAGTGTTTTATGCTTTGGTTCGTGTCATTGAAACTTGGTAGCACTATCTTTGGCCTAAAGAGTTTTGTTATACATTCTGATCATGAGTCTTTGAAGTGTTTAAAATGCCAAGCTAAATTGAGCTGTAGACATGCCAAGTGAGTTAAATTCATTAAAACTTCCCATATGCGATTAAGTATAAGAAAGGTAAAGAGAATGTGGTAGATGATGCTTTATTTAGAAAATTATGCTTTGAACTCAATTGGAAGTGCAAGTTCCTGGTTTAGAGAGTTTAAAAGAGTTATACACTTTTGATCATGACTATGTAGCACCATATTTGAAATGCATGAATGGGAAAGGTTGGGATAAGTTCATATGCATGGTGGATTCTTATTCTGTGCTAATAAGCTTTTTGTTCTAGATTCGCCTGTTCGCTTACTCTTTTTGTAGGAATATCATGCAGGAAACTTAATGTGACACTTTGGGAGGGAAAAGACTCTCATGATGTTGACTGGACATTTTTATTGGGAAAAGATGAGATGTGACGTTAAGAGGTTTGTTCAAAGATGCATTACATGTCATAAAAGACAAATCTAACTTATTCCACATGATTTGTATACTATAATTTTTGTTCCTATGCTCCTTGTGAAGATATTAATATAGACGTTGTTTCAGGATTGCCTAAAACTAAGAAGGAGAGGGATTCTGTTTTTGTAGTTGTGGATCGATTTTCTAAGATGGCACACTTTATTCCTTGTCATAAGAGGGATGATGTGTCACATGTAGCTAACTTATTTTTCAGAAAAATTGTGAGATTACATGGAGTACCGAAGACTATTGTTTCAGATCGTGACATCAAATTTATGGGCTATTTTTAGAAGACCTTATGGGTTAAGCTTGGGACAAAGTTGTTATTCTCTACAATTTGTCACCCATAAACTGATGGACAAATGGAGGTGGTGAATAGAACACTCTCTATGCTATTGTGGATGAGGATTAAGTAGAATTTAAAGGAGTGGGAAGATTATTTATTGCATGTGGCATTTTCTTATAACAGGGCGGTGCACTCAACTACTCAACTGTGTCTTTTTGAGGTGATGTATAGTTTTAAACCCATCACACCACTTGATTTTCTACCACTTTCATTAAAAGAGTGTGCTAATATGGAGGCTTCAAAATGTGCTGATTTTGTGAAGAAGCTCCATGATAAGAGGTAATTGAGAAGAAGAGACACTTTCATTACGAAAAGATAAATAAGTCAAGGAAGAAAAATTGTTTGAACTCAGTGACTTGGTTTGGGCTCATCTTCGCAAAGAACGCTTTTCCGGAGAAGCATAAGTCCAAGTTAATGCCTCGTGGTTATGGTCTATTCAATGTGCTAGCCAGGATTAATAATAATACTTATAAGATTGAGCTTTCGGGAGATGATTATGCAGTGAGCACTACTTTTAATGTTGCTGATTTGTCACTATTCTTTGGATTAGGAGATATAGAGTCGAGGTCGACTTCTTTTCAAGAAGAAAAGGATGATGAGGACATGCCAAGCTCTACAACTATTCTTGATAATTCTCATGATGCTATTGATCCTTCAAGTTATATTAAACTTCATGGAGATGCTTGATCCTTCAAGTTATATTAAACTTCATGGAGATGCTTGATCCTTCAAGTTATATTAAACTTCATGGAGATGCTTGATCCTTCAAGTTATATTAAACTTCATGGAGATGCATATCAAGGTCCTATGATAAGAGTTAGAGCTAAGCAAATACAACATGAGGTGACTTCTCTTCTTACTGATTATACTTGTCATATATTTGAGAATTGATTACTACTTAATGTGAGTATTTTACTTGTGCTTAGGTTTGTTTAAGTATAAGCATTTGAAGTTAACAAGGAAGAAGGGAAGGATGCATTCAACCACAAAGGAAAGAAGGCCAAGCAAATGGAAGAGACTATGCGGCCAGCTCAAGCCAAGGGAAGGGAGGACCCGTGTGTTCACCCAAGCCCACCTCCATCCCTTGTGGATGAAAAGAGAGTTCATGGGAAGCCCATATAGCTGGGAGAACAAGCATCCACGTTCAACAACTCAACTTGGGCTGAAAGAGGCTAGATTGAGAATTCTAGCTCAATTGAGGAGATCACATGGATTTAATAAATGGGCCTGTGTGCCACAAGTTGTAAGAGGTTCTAATTGGGCCATGTATCTATTTTAGAACTATTTTTCAAGTTTTAAAACAATTTAGTTTCAGATTGAGCTTAAAAGTCAAATTGGCCACTTGGGCCAACTAGAGGTTGGTTCGGCTTAGCCCATGCATGTGTGGGAGTGTCCCACATGTCCATAAATATCCTAGGGAGGGGTGCCACACTGTTCAACACAAAAATTGAAGAAAACAAATAGATTGCATATTGCATTATTCTAGGGTTCCAACTGCCCCTCTTGGAATTGTGCGATTCCCTCTTGATTTTCTTGCTTGTTTTTGATTGAATTACAGGAAGATCATTTTCACTTGGTCATCGTCAAGTGGATTCAACCATAGCATGTGCTTTAGTGAGTTTTTGTGTCGTAGGTTATTGCATTGGCATCGATTGGCTTCATCAATTTGTTGGGTTTCACGGTGTATCTTAGATTCTAAGTCGTGAAGATTAGGCACCTTGCATCATTCAATGCCAAATGCCTCATTGCCAAGATTGTACGTCTACTCTGAGGCCGTCACCACTTAAACGCCCGAATTCTATGGCACACCATAGTCTGTGATACTCAGTTACTTACTGCCAAGATCATACACATGCTCCGAGGAACGTCACCGCTTAAAACACATAAGTCCAATTGGCATACAACATACACACATTCGCCTCCTCACGATCCTTGACTTTCTCCCATGTTTCTTCGCTTGAGATGATGCTCCACCTGGAATTATACGACACACCATGGCCTCAGAACTCCTTCTGTAGCCTTAGTCTTGCCGTTGGCCGCAACAATCATCAAGCACCTCCACATCAAAGAAAAAGCAATCAATCTGAACACAAATGACATGCACTTGACTCTCATGAATAAATCAACACATACATAGATACACATCATGGCTCACATTTGCATGGACTCCCTGTGACTAACACTTGCATGGACTATGTCATGACTAACACAATAAAAACAAAACCCAACTCGAAATCGGGACCGGTCGATCGTGGCCACTAGGCCGGTCGACTGCCACCGGACGTCAAACCACCCTACACGGGCGGTCGGACCACTCTCAACACACCGATCGGGCGCCATTACAAGGCCCGTCAAATCACTCTCAATTCCTTGCGCAATACAACGAACACCTCTTTGGAAAAAGCTACTACCAACTAAGGGCCGATACTACCGTACACGGTCAAACCGCCAAGACGGCGGTCGGACTACCACTCAGGGCTAGTCAGACCGCCAACTTCCTGACAGCAGAATCCAGAGGGTTCAAAATACAAAATCAAATCAAACTTGATAGCAAGGCACAAACAAAATCAAATACTCATCGCAATCTTGAGATGATTTCCACATGGTCTCACAAAATCTAATTCCTAATGGAGAAGACCTAAATGTATAAGCGTAGCAATGCCACAATGAAGTAACAAGCAAAAATATAGCCATATTCTTTTGTGGCTTTTGGCTACAGCTGATAACTTTTGTTTGTGCTTTTCAGGACAGCAGAGGATGGTGGAGCGTCAACACAAGCGGCATATACGATTTGAGCTTAGAAAGCCTTTTGAAAAATTCTCTTAAAGAAACTGCTATATTTATGTTGACTTCTGAGAAACCACTAAAATAAAAATGGGCCCAAAGCAAGGGGCGAAGTCGACTGCGACGAGCTTGTACTCGACCCTGGCTTCCTCCAGGCTCACGAGGACCCTCGCTATGTTCCATGACATGGCCGGCCCGTACACGTTCACGGCGGACGCCATCTTTGCTCTTCCCTAGCTTCTTGCCCCCAAACAGTCAGAGGCAGTGCCTGACAGGCTAAATTATCTAGTAGGTATCCTCAGAATAAGCACTTTGGTAAAAGTATAGGTTGTCTTAAAGAAAATTAGGGACTGTCCATTTGTATCGAAAATGACAATAAAAACTTTGGTCAAAGTATGCATGCCGACCCAGCCACCCCTCACCATGTCGATGCTTTCATTATGGCGACTATGAAATATGAATGGACTGATTATTGGACACGTAGTGTACATACATTCAATTATTAAAGTTATTGTGGACCTTGCTGTAGACAGAGCTGTGCTATTTGGGCCATCGTCACCAGACCTACACCAATTTTCTAAAACAGAGCACCTACTGTCTGAAAGGTCACCACAGGAATGGGTCTAGGATAAGGATCCTCTTGAGTTCGGCTCTATTCCTTTTCTGTTTTTTTTTTGTTTTTAGTTTTAGCTTCTTCAAAAACTAAAATAAATGAGATGGCTTCTTCATATGGCTCAACCATTTCTTCAAACATTTTCTCGAGCCTAAAACTATGTGTGTCATCCATATCAACATCTCCAAAATCCACCGTCATCTTGAAAAACGTAGCTAAAAGTTATCAGTTGCTGCCCAAAAGAGCATAGCCTTCATCTATAGAGATGGTTACGGCTTGGCTTATCTGCTTGGTCGAACTATCCGCCCCACTCGGATTATCTGCTTGGCTTAGATCATCTGCACCAGTGCAAACTCTCAAGAACACCTCTATGAAATTGGACTAGGTTATTGCTCCGATCCACTTGGATCGTCCGCCCTGCATGCACTTCATCTCAAACCAAGTTTCTGTCAAATCAATCTGGCCCATAGTATAACCCACTTGGATTATCTAGGTCCCATGGAGTTCCCAACTAACACTTATATGGGAGAATTGATCTGACCAATTCTCTAACCCACTCGGATCATCCGACCCTACTGAACTCCAAAAACATGCTCTCTGTGAAATTCATCCGACCTATGCTCCAGGTCACTTGGATCATCCGACTTCCATTGAAATCGTTTGGACATGCTCTCTTGTTGAATTGATCCGACCCTTAATCCAACCCAATCGCATTGTTCGACGCAGCGTTGAATTTTCTGACCAAATTTGAAACTTCACAAACAATCCAAATCTAGCATCCTCACTTGGTTTCTTAGCTTCTTCTAACTAGATATGAGCTAAAGAGACCTAATATACATCACAACTAGCTACATAACCTCACCAAGCTCAAGCTACTAGTTTTGAACCCTTAATAGTAATAGCCAAAACAAAACAAAACTTTGCACTAAAATGATCCAAACTCGACTCCTTATATCATTTCTAGTCACAAGATCCTTAATCATTTACACCTTTTGGGATCTATAAATACCAAGAACTCCTAATATACCAATGTCAAGCACTAACTCAACTTGTAACCATAAAACATGGCTAGTCTTGGCGAATAAACGTCGCTAGTCTTGGCGAATAAACGTCATTATCATCAAAACACTAAATTCACTGAAATAAAGGGTCTAGATGCTTACAGATTAGCCACGTGAACATTCTAGCTAGCGTCATCGGGTACGGGGTTTTTCACTTTGATGTTACGCGCTATATATGAAGAGACCAAACAAAGTCAGTGACGAACTATATATGCAGAGAAGGGGGAATCTAAAGAAGAAAAATGTTCTCACAAGACAGAGCGGTGAACAATATATCATGCCCATATTTTTCTTTGGTCTGAGTACCCATATATAGCAATTGTTAATGTAAACTTTGCTACACTCTTTACGATGATTTTCACTTTATGGGATTCGCTATCTATCAGCTTGCCAAATTTTGTTCAAAATTCAGTAACTTATGAGCCACTATATCATACCTCAACATTCCTGCCACGGTTAAACTTGCCCAGATTCCTAAACTCTAGATTTGCTCTCGTTGAAAATTAAACTAAGCATTTGTCCTAACACTGATGAGGAGACAATTCCAATGTGGGAGGCCCACCCTTTCAGCGAATTACTTCTGAATAAATTCAGAAATCATATGGAAAAGCCATAGCATTTGGCGACTTACTAATAAATGATCAACTTTGACTAAGAATATCCTCTTGGATATTCCATTTTTCATTGTATTAAATAAGAATACGAGGCCAATCTACACGTCACAAGTATTCAAATGCATGATGAACGACCGCACAACCTCTTACAAAAACACCGACCACACGAAGTAAACGAAGGTAGCTAGGTTTTTCATGACGTAATCTGTGACTATTCACAGTTCATCGGAGCTCTTGGGCAGCTGGGCGACGACCCTCAGGACAGCCGGCCTTGACATCAAATCCTCCCACCACGCCTTGGCACGCGGGTACGAGTCGAGTACTGACGCATGTGGTGTCGCCAATGCCATAAGGTAGTATGTGTACGGGAAATGGCTCAAGTCAGCGAGGCTGATGAAATCTCCAGCTAGGTACTTGCACTTGGATAGCTGCGCCTCGTACACATCCAATACTCTCTTCATCTTCTCCATGCATTCGCCGATGAGCTTCTGGTTGGGTGTCCCTCCTCGCGTGGGCACAAGGACATGCTCGTAGATGATAGGAGAAATGGCAGGGTCGTACTGATGCGCCTCCACATCTAGCCAGACATCGACGAGCGCTGACTCTTCGAGGTTGCCCTCCCTCAGCAGATTGACCTCATCTGTCTTGTATTTGCGAAGCACGTAGCGCGAAATCGCCCGAGATTCTGTTAGACGATGGAAACATTTGGATTTTGACTTCGTCAGCTATTAATTCTTGTATGGTGTAAGGTGTAAGGACAATCAGAGACGACTTCTCCCTATGCCAGCAGATGGGTGAAACTGAAACTTGATTGCAACATCAATTCTTGTATTTGTTAAGTTATTCATGAACTAATAAATATATCCTATATTTCAACATTTTGACTAGGATTTTCAAGGAAAAAATAGTTTTAAGTTCCTTTATGGCTTAGGAGGTAACCAAGTGTGATTTGTCTCATCCCTACATATACCAAGTACCCCTGAATTCAGACGCTCAATTATTACAAGTTCACTCCTACGAAACAAGCCAAAGTAGGAAACACGTCATCTCCTCTTTGATTAAGTAATCGAGGCACCAAAGGACAATATCTGCTTGATTTTCGTGCTGTCAAAAGACTAGTAGTGGTCGAAACTGACACAAGACTTGGGAACTCACCGAAGAGCTTCAGGTCTCCATCCTGGAAGGACGGAATCTGTCCAAACGGCTGAAAGTAGAAGAACAAATGGCAATGATCCATCATATCAAGCAAGGCACCTATACCTTTCTAGTTTACCATGTGCGACAGACAAATCCAATAAAGGAAGAACAAGTGAACAACGGATATGCAAACTCACGTTGCGCGCGAGGTGCTCAGGGCCCTTGTGCTCGCCGGCTTCGAAGTCGACGTTGACGACCTCGTACTCGGCACCGACCTCCTCCAGGCACACGAGCACCCGCGCCACGTTCGGCGACATCGCCGGCCCGAACACCTTCACCGGCGCCATGGTTACTTGTCTTACGATGCCAAGGAGAGACTAGGCTGTCTTGTGTATCTTTGTGAATGAAAGAGCTGGCTACAAGGCGAGTTGTACAACGCCAACGATTGCGAGTGCATTTATACAAGGGTGTCAATGGCCGGTAGCCGATTGTTCTTGTAGCCCAACAAGAAGAGCAGTCAAAGAAGGGAACGATGGCTAATTTTCTTATGTCTGAAAAGGACTAAAATACGCCTTTTTATATGACGTCACTCCATTCGTCAGCTAATCAAGCAAACAAACAAAGACTTGGGTGATTTCTCTGTCAGTCCTAGTGATCGTTAATTATCTTCAAAGTTGACCAAAGACTTGGGTGAGCACATTTTCTAGGAGATAGTGGAGCACTCAAAGACTAGTGGTAGCAAAAAAACTCGGGGCTCACGAGCCAACTGGGCTAGTTAGAAGAGCAGTCAAAGAAGGGAACGATGGCTAATTTTCTTGTGTCTGAAAAGGACGAAAATATGCCTTTTATATGACGTCACTCCATTCGTCAGCTAATCAAGCAAACAAAACCAAAGACTTGGGTGAACTGCATAGGAGAGGGTTGTTAATGTGGTGCTTGATTTTATGTTCTGCCCGTCTATAGCCAACTTCACTTGAGGAACAATCCATCATCTAAGTAATTTATTTAGTCTTTGATGATAAGTTTTTCAACATCAACGTATACTCCAAACCAGCTTCTAACAAGTAGTTTGTTTTACCAACAAAGCAATGGACAAATTATGAGATTGAGCAACACACATTTCAACTTACAAGACGTCACAAAACTCTTTTCATGATTCATGACACGTCACAAGCCAGCTTCTAAGAAGTAGTTTGTAGTACCATCGCCGATTGCTTGAGGTTGCCAGCTAGTGATGGCAAAAAAGCTTAGGGCTCGTGAGCCAACTCGGCTAGTTAGAGGCTCGACTCGGTTTGGATCGGCTTGTGGTATTTCTGAGCCGAGTTTGAGCTCGGTTTGGTAACGAGCCAGCTCGAGCCGGCTCACAAGTTGCTTGCTAGCTCGGTAGGTTCGGTCGACGCAATTGCTACGGGACCTCCTCCTCGCTGCCCCGCCTCCTCCTCCCCACCGTCCGTCTCCTCCCCTCCCTCGCTTGCCCCTCCCGTCCTCGTCCGCCTCCATGCCCCTCACCTCCTCCTCGTCTGCTTCCACCGACCCTCTCCTCTTCCTCGCCATTTGCCTCCGCCTACCCCTCCCGTCGTCGCCCACTTCCACCGCCCTCCTCCTCCTCGCCATCCACCTCCACCCCCCTCCTCGTCGCTTACGGTGATGGCACGTCACCAATGAGGTCTCATCTAGGTATATCCTCCTCCTCTACTCTACTCCTCTCTGGTTGCCTCCATGGTTTGCTATGGTTGGATTATTTGTTGGTGGATGGTAGTGCGTTTTGTGATGGTGCGATTAAGTTCAAAATGTATATGGATTTACCTTATTGGATGATGGTTGCTAGGTGACATGCGTCATTTTTATATATATTTACATATCATTTTACCCTCTTATTTTTCATATTTTGGAACCATTTATTATCATTTACACGTTTTTCCATATTTAATTGCTCAAAATGGACAATTTTACATTTTTTATATTTTTATGCAGGCCGGCGCGATCGAGGCGCATAAACGACAAATCTGGACTGCTCCGTACATATGTACGTGTCGTCACGGATGCGTAGGATCAAACCGCGATGAAAACGGAGCTCTCGAGGACCAATTCAGAAGAAATAAAATAGGAGAAGGACTGATTTGGAAACCCTAGATATTATGAGGACTAAACGCAAAATGCCAAACACCCATCTCCTCAAAACCACGACCGCCGCCTTGGGAACCGTGAGCCGGTTCTTCTACCCTTCCCTTGCTCTCCCGGACTCTTCTCCAACCGCCACCGGCGTGAGCCCGGGTCGTAGCTCGGCCGGCGCCACCATCACCGCCGTCCTCTTCCTGCTGCCGCACCTCCTCAACGCCTTCTTCTCCTCCCCCCACCTTCTCACGCCCGACCGCCGCCGTGTCACCCTACTCAGCCTTCTCCACTCACCGCCCATTTCCGATCCAAGCCGCCGTGCGCCTGGCACTTCTTCTTCCCTAACCCCTTTGCTTCCCTCAATCCCTCCTCCTACTCTAGCTCCCGGTGGCGAGGCTGCCGGCTCGCCAGCGCGCCTCCTCTCGAGCATCTCTGCGCCTCCTTCTCTGCATCGTGTGCGACATCACATCTTGGCCGCCCTCGCTCTCCCTTCTCTGCTCCTCCCCCCTGCCGCCTTCCTCTTCCCTCCCGCGCCACCGCATCCTGCTCTTCTACCACCGACCGCCCGCGACTCCTCTGCTACCTCTCCACCGATCGACATCTCCACCACGCCCCCTCACCGCCGGCGTCTACACCAACACCGACGGCCTCATCAACTCCGGTTCTCCGCCGCCCTGCACCGTGACTCCTCCTTGCTCCGACACCACCTCGGCTCTTTGCTACTTCCCCCCATTCGGTTTCTCTCCAAACCCTCTCTCTTTCTTTATCATCTTGTTTAGTTTTATAGATTACTATTACTACATGAAACTGTGAATGTTAATCTGGGAATGTGAATTTGGTTAATGTCTCACTGTGATGGTGAATTGTGGATGTTGATATATTGCACTGTGAATGTCAATCTACTATTATGAGATGTGGTCATGCTGAAATATTTGTGAAACAGTGCAATCTTTGTGTGATGTTCTTAGTGATGAATGTTGGTAATATAGTTTCAGTAGCAGAGTATTCATCTTTGTCAACTTTGTGCCTTGATAAGGTTTAATAGTAGTAGTATTTAGCTATTTGTGTGTATGTTTAGTTAGTATATGCTTATGGTCAGTGTGTATGCTTCATGTGTTTCATTGTCCTGTGCTTGCCCAGTTGTTAGTATTGGTCTCTGTGTTTGTGTGTTGTCTCGTGCGATCTAGCTAGCCGGCGACCATCTTCCTACCCTTGCTGTCTAGACCCCCCTCCTTGCTTCTAGACTTCCTCATTTCTTCTTTCTGTGGTCTGTCGATAGTTAGGTCGAGCGATCGTAGTTGTAGTTTGATACTTTGTCGTGTGTCGCCGCCGTTTAGTTAGCGTCGACCGCTCTCCCCTCGTTCTCTCGACTTCCTTCGTGCTTCTAGACTCCCCGGTGCTTCTCGACTTCCTTCACATCTCGCGGTCGGTAGTTAGTTATATCGTCGATCGGTGGTCGTGTTCGTTCGTGTGTCGTTTGTGTCGTAGTCGTGTCATCCGTTAGGTCGTAGGACGTCCATTCGTACGGTCGTCCGTTCCGTTGTCCTTCGATTGTTTAGTTTGTTCGTCGTTTCGTTCGTACGAGTTATATTTCACTTTAGGTTTAGTTTTCTCCCCAGTTTTGATTGACCTAGCTTTAGCTAAGCACCAGTAGCCTCAGTCTAGTCCCTCTGGAGAACACGACACTCGCCACTATTTCGGTGGCAACCCGTTCACTTGCGGGTGTGCGGTTTTGCACGATCAAGAAATTGGCGCCGCTGTCGGGATTAGGCTGTGGCGATAGTGTTAGGCTATAGACTAGGTCGTTTGTTTTCTTTTTGCTTGATTTGTGTTTGCGCTGACCTGTCTTTTATTTCGTCATTGTTCATATCTGTGATATATCGCTAACCTCTAACCCTATTCTAGCTATTTCTATTTCTTTTTGTGGTTTTTCACATCTTGTCCCACAGGGTGATCATTATAGCTTATATTGAGGATATGGCATTAGTTCATGATCTTTGGGTTCCGAGTAGTCAGAGTGCTATGCTAGGGCCGTTTGCCGGGAGTTGAGGTCGATGACTTTGAGTTAAGACAGTCCGATTGCCTTGGTTCAGGAGACCCGTTTTGGAGGATTACCCAGCGAGGACCCTTATGAGCATATTCGCACATTCTTGCAGTATTCTGATACTATTAAGTACCATGGGGTTTCTCAGGACACTATCAGATGCAGATTATTCATATTCTCTCTTCGAGATGGTGCTCGTACCTGGTTTTATTCTTTGCCATCGAGGTCATTCACTTGGGATCAGCTGTCATGTGCTTTCTTGGAGAGATATTTTCCGCTATCCAGACAGTTTGAGATCCGTGATCAGATTTTCAGTTTTGCTCAGCTTGATGGAGAGAGTTTGTATGATTCTTGGGAGCGATACAAGGCTTTGCTCAGGAGATATCCACATCATGGTCTAGAGAGATGGCTTGTTCTGCAGATCTTTTGCAGAGGCTTGACATGTGACACACGATCTTTAGTCGATGCAGCATCTGGTGGAGCAATCACAAACAAGACACTTGATGACGCATTCACTCTTATTGAGAACATGGCTTTCCATCAATTCCAGTGGCACAATGAGAAGCCTTGTTCGGATTCTTTGACAGCCAAAGTGCATGCGCCTGAGCATCATATGGATCATTACAGTTTGAGCTCTAGTCAGCCACAGCCTTCTCTGTCATTGCACCAGCATAGTTTTCATTCTACTCCTACACCTCAGCAGCAGTTACCTACTCTTCATCATGATCAGATTTATAGTCCCGAGCTGTCTGTTTTGCATACATCTTATCTGGAGTCACAGTTATGTGGTGTGAAGACTTTGATGACCCAATTGCATGATCTTAGAGAGGCTATGTGCACTTTGACTTCCTGTTGTGATAGTTTGGCATCCTCGCAGTCTTACATGGAGAGCGGTACGACTTTGGTTGAGCCTACTCCACTTATTCCACCAAGTGCCAAAGACAATCGACCTCTGACTTCTAGACATCCTCCATGTCATCATCATAAGAAGCTATCTACTCAGTCTCCTAGTCAGTGCTACAAGATAGATGAGATTGATGAGCATATTCCTGAGACGTCTTTGAGTACCATTGATACACACCTCTTTGAGTCGGTTTCTATGTGTGACAAGATTGAGCTTGATGGATTATCTTTGATGACGATGATACCATTCCTGTAGTGCATATGGTAGGTCACACTAACGCCATCCTCCTAGACTCAGTACTTCAGATTGATGACTTTTTCACGGATGAGTCTGAGTTAGAGACTGTTAGCTTTGATGTGGTAGACTCACACTGCTTTGACCTCGATCCTGTGCTTCTTGAGATCGATATGGAGATATTCACCTTTGAGGATGTGGGCCACTTAGATGACTATTCGACCTTTGAGCCCGAGATGGAGATGTTCATTCTTGATGACGAGGAGCCGCTTCCGATGTCGAGGAGGAGCATATTTCTATTGATCCACCACCGCTACTTCCTTGGTCGACATCGCCCCTGGAGGTTTCTACTACCGTACATTCTACTTCACCTACACTTGTGTAGTATGGAAACTCTTCTCCGATCACTTGAGTTTGATTTCATTGGCCTTGACGAGACATCTTCTATTATTGATTGTGTTCATCTTGCTTATAGTTCTCATGATGTACCTTATCGATATGCTTGTGTGATTGTATATTCTATTGATAACTTCAAGGGCATCAACCCTATCACACATACTTGCCATATCTTTGAGGTTGCTTGTAGGCTTACACTTGTGTACCATCGACTACTGAGCGGGCATGGTTCAGTCGATATTCCTTGGGATCCAGGTGGATTTCGAGGCATGCTGCTTCATGAGGAGGGCGGACATGTGCCTTTTCCATGTCCCGTCCTTGGCCCTCCTCCCCTACATCCAAATGAGCACATCTCTTTATCTTTTATTTCCATACATTTTGTTAGTTTTTGTTGGTTTCTTTTCTTTTCTTTCTTTTTATTTCAGGTCCCGTGCTAGATCTTCATCCTTGTACATGCGAGAAGCCACGGGATGATTTTCTACTTCCACTACATCATATATGCCCGGTGAGCTGTTTCTTACCCTTTTAAGCACATGCTTGACTCATTGCTCAATTTAAGCTTGGGGGAAGACTTGTATGTGTATGGATGACGTTCTAGCATGTTTGTATATATTTGTGAGCATTTGAGCTTATTGTCGTGTAATTGATGATATATGGTCATTCTTATGCTTATGTTGATGATATATGGCCTTTACTATTGCTCTCATGTTATTCTTGATTGTATATCTTTGCCATGTGAGCCACGTCATGATTAATCAAGAAAGGTCATGCTGAAATTTTCATTGAGCTATATTTTCACTAGTTCCTTGTATGTTTTAAGTCACTTGGCATCGTATTAAAACTTGAGTATTGTTTATTATCCTTGATGTGCTTAGAAACCTTGTGATCCTATAGCATTTGATTCATTGCGAGTTACACATGTGTTTTAACCATTTGCGGATTGAATTGGTTCTAGTCATCGCCTCTTGAATGATTATATCTTAGATTCATGCTTTGGCATATGTTATTTTAGATATTGATACTTTGCTTGAATGTAAAATTTGTGAAAGGGGTAGTCCTATCTTGAGCCAATAACATGGTTGATTTATCTAGGTATCCATGCCTTAGGACATGTGTTACTTAGCATTAATGAAAACCGGTTAAAGATGCTTAATCAAAACTAAAAAAAAATCAAAAGTAAAAAAAAATTTGTTATGCAATATGTGTGAAATAAGTGACTATGTCACATTGGTTCGCAAACATTTGAATAAGTGGCAAAGTTTGCCCAAAGGTTTGAATAAGTGGCACAAGTGCCCAATGTGTGTTTTAAATTTGCTAAAAATCAACAAAAATTAAGTATCATGGCTCAAGTGTGGGCTTTTTCATAAATATCATGCAAGTATTAGTCTCTTTGTCTCAAATAGCAAATGCCTTAGCATGACTCTTAGATATGCTCATTCTTGATGTTATACCTAGTTCCGATGCCTTACAATTTTGGTTAGATTCATGTGATCACTTAGTGCATTTCGACACTTGTGTATGTAACTTGATTTGGTCAAATGTTGTAGTTATCACTAGAGATCTTTGCTTGAATATTCATTCTCATCTTGGATGATTCTCAAAACTCAAGTTAGATAATCATATTTTACATTATTGTATGCCTTTTGATTTAATACATGCATGAAACTAGTCTTTTATAATAATGACTTGTTGTCCGGATTCGATAATATCATGCCATTTACTTGAGGACAAGTAAAGTTTTAAGCTTGGGGTATGACATGCGTCATTTTATATATATTTACATATCATTTTACCCTCTTATTTTTCATATTTTGGAACCATTTATTATCATTTACACGTTTTTCCATATTTAATTGCTCAAAATGGACAATTTTACATTTTTTATATTTTTATGCAGGCCGGCGCGATCGAGGCGCATAAACGACAAATCTGGACTGCTCCGTACATATGTACGTGTCGTCACGGATGCGTAGGATCAAACCGCGATGAAAACGGAGCTCTCGAGGACCAATTCGGAAGAAATAAAATAGGAGAAGGACTGATTTGGAAACCCTAGATATTATGAGGACTAAAGCGCAAAATGCCGAAACACCCATCTCCTCAAAACCACGACCGCGCGCTGGGAACCGTGAGCCCGGTTCTTCTACCCTTCCCCTTGCTCTCCCCCAGACTCTTCTCCAAATCCGGCCACCGGCGAGCCCTGGGCCGTAGCTCGCCGGCGCGCCACCATCACCGCCGTCCTCTTCCTGCTGCCGCACCTCCTCAACGCCTTCTTCTCCTCCCCCCACCTTCTCACGCCCGACCGCCGCCGTGTCACCCTACTCACCTTCTCCACTCACCGCCCATTTCCGATCCAAGCCGCCGTCGCTGGCACTTCTTCTTCCCTAACCCTTTGCTTCCTCAATCCTCCTCCTACTCTAGCTCCCACGGCGGGCGAGGCCGAGGCCGGCCACCGCGCCTCCCTCTCGAGCATCTCTGCGCCTCACTTCTCGCATCGTGTGCGACATCACATCTTGGCCGCCCCTCCGCTCTCCCTTCGCTCTCCTCCACCGCCGCCTTCCTCTTCCCTCCGGCGCGCCACCGCATCCCTGCTCTTCTACCACCGACCGCCGCCGCGACTCCTCTGCTACCTCTCCACCGATCGACATCTCCACCACGCCCCTCACCGGGCGTCTACACCAACACCGACGGCCTCATCAACTCCGGTTCTCCGCCCGCCTGCACCGTGACTCCTCCTTGCTCGACACCACCTCGGCTCTTTGCTACTTCCCCATTCGGTTTCTCTCAAACCCCTCTCTTTCTTTATCATCTTGTTTAGTTTTATAGATTACTATTACTACATGAAACCGTGAATGTTAATCTGGGAATGTGAATTTGGTTAATGTCTCACTTGTGATGGTGAATTGTGGATGTTGATATATTGCATCGTGAATGTCAATCTACTATTATGAGATGTGGTCATGCTGAAATATTTGTGAAACAGTGCAATCTTTGTGTGATGTTCTTAGTGATGAATGTTGGTAATATAGTTTCGATGTGAGTATTCATCTTTGTCAACTTTGTGCCTTGATAAGGTTTAATAGTAGTAGTATTTAGCTATTTGTGTGTATGTTTAGTTAGTATATGCTTATGGTCGGTGTGTATGCTTCATGTGTTTCATTGTCTGTGCTTGCCAGTTGTTAGTATTGGTCTCGTGTTTGTGTGTTGTCTCGTGCGATCTAGCTAGCCGGCGACCATCTTCCTACCCTTGCTGTCTAGACCCCCCTCCTTGCTTCTAGACTTCCTCATTTCTTCTTTCTGTGGTCTGTCGATAGTTAGGTCGAGCGATCGTAGTTGTAGTTTGATACTTTGTCGTGTGTCGTCGTCGTTTAGTTAGCTGTCGACCGCTCTCCCCCTCGTTCTCTCTCGACTTCCTTCGTGCTTCTAGACTCCCCCAGTGCTTCTCGACTTCCTTCTGCTGTCTCGCGGTCGGTAGTTAGTTATATCGTCAGTCGGTGGTCGTGTTCGTTCGTGTGTCGTTTGTGTCGTAGTCGTGTCATCCGTTAGGTCGTAGGACGTCCATTCGTACGGTCGTCCGTTCCGTTGTCCTTCGATTGTTTAGTTTGTTCGTCGTTTCGTTCGTACGAGTTATATTTCACTTTAGGTTTAGTTTTCTCCCCAGTTTTGATTGACCTAGCTTTAGCTAAGCACCAGTAGCCTCAGTCTAGTCCCTGTGGAGAACACGACACTCGCCACTATTTCAGTGGCAACCCGTTCACTTGCGGGTGTGCAGTTTTGCACGATCACTAGGTTTAGGGAAAACTTGTGTTTGCCTGCTGGTGGCTTGGCGGGGCTCGGCGGTCCTCCGACTGGTCGTCGATCACTCTGGTGCTTGCCTCCTCAGGGCTGTCATTCTCGATCGCTTGTGCCTTCTCCTCCTAGCGCCCTCTTCCCTCCTTGACTTTTACACACAGTGGGCATGATATTTTTCTAACGAGCCGAGCTCAAGCTTTCTATCAAGCCAAGCCAAGCCACCTATTTAGCTCGTTAGCCTAACAAGCCGACCTGAGCCGAACCGCCTCCTTAACGAGTTTTACCGAGCCGAGCCGAGCTGGCTCGATATCCACCCCTATTGTCGGCCATTACGAGCTCAGGTTTGTACTTGCGACATACGCACTTCGTGATTACCCATGACTATATGTCACACAAATGATGAAGAAAATTGTACAGGTGTATTGTAGTAGTAACAGTTACAACTTCTATCCTGCAAAACAGGGACTTGATCAAATGACTGCCAAGAAATCGAACAAACTTGTGAAATGGATGTACACATCTTGAATTGGTGGCAAGATCAGAGAATCGGTATGGAAATTCAGAGGGGGTGAATGGCTCTATTAAAATCTTTCCTCAAGTCTTATTAACAACATGCAGCAGAAACACAAACTCACATGCTCACCAAAGAAAAGAGCCAAAGATCGCAAAATCACAGTAGAGTTCTCTGCCAAAACCAGTCTGACCACCGGCTTGCATGTAGTCGACCACCGTGCCTAGTCGATTCTTTGTCTTTGCCGATCGACCGCTCGGGCACTAGTGTGATTGCTCGCCTTAGGAAAGTGCATATGACATTGCACACAATCCAAGAAAAAAGTTAACTCTCAAATCACTGATCTAAATGCAGTGAAACTTAGCACAAACCCTGCCTAGTATGTCAGGGACCAATTCCAATCCTGGATATAAAGATCGATGCCAAAGTTTTGACTTTTTTTTAAACAAGAAAGGTTGCACTAAAACCGGATAACAAACAGAAATCTTGATCTACTCTTGCTTGTGAGTCATTGATAATCTAGATGATCTTGGATGAGTTCTCACATATCATAGCAAGCTAGATCATAGTATGAATTTAAGCCAAAATGCCCACAACAGTAAAACCCTAAAATCACCTCTCTTGAGAAAAACTAGGCAAACTCAAGAACTCTTCCTAGAAGTGCATACATGGATATCTCCACCTCTTACACGTCCTTAGCACCAAGAAAATCAAGAAGAGAGAAATTTAAATAAGAAAATCAAGCAAATAAAAACACAAGGATCCATGGCATAACTCACTTTGGCAAATTTTGAATCTCTATTTTATTTGGAGAGGAATGTTTTATAGCCACTCCCTCATGGACGACAGACCTCTAATCCTGGAGCATATACATAAAAGGCTCTAACACAAAGAAACCCTAAAAACTCTCTCCTAGAGCCATACATATCTCAACTAACACAAAGCTTATATACCAAAGTCTCCTCACCTCACACCAAACCCTAAACAACCAACTACTCCTTAGTGGATCACACCACTTACATATGGGGAAATCCGGTAACCCACACAAATGGGTTTTACACTCATACACACTTTTATGCTTTTCAAAGCGCAACTTCCATAGCTCTAATAGCCCGATAAGACAATCCACCCTAAACTGCTTAGGCTAATGCTGCGATTTTACAAACCACCATTCCACCCGATGTTGGATAATTTCCTCAATTACCATCCACTAGCGTTCACGAAGATGCATGATGAGGATATCTCAAGCTCTACCACTATTCTTGATGATTCTCATGCTGATATTAATCCTTCATGTTATATTAAACTTCATGGAGATGCATATCAAGGTCCCATGACAAGAGCTAGAGCTAAGCAAATACAACATGAGGTGACTTCCCTTCTCGCTGATTATACTTGTAATATATTTGAGAAATGGTTGCTACCTAATGCGAGTACTTTACTTGTGATGTTGTGGTTACACACCAAACAGTAAAGGAAGGGGCTATGGGGAGACCATGGAAAAGCTTCTCGTAGCCTTGCACACCCTAGAGATAGCAATAGAATTCTATGCTAGTATCTGGAAGTTCGTGATGTTTGCCTTTTGGCTAAAAATAGAGTTCTCCCCTTTCCCATGGCGCACTCAAGCAAGTATTTATAACCATGGGGTTTAGTTACATAGACACCCCTGTCTATCCCTATCTTTATAGGGGCACACATGTCCTTTCTCCTACTTGGAGTTACATAAATACCCCTATCTAAGTCTACTCTTATAGAGGTACATATGCCATTTCCCTGGCCCTGTAAGATTCTATGAAGCTGTCGGTTGTCTTGTTAGCGCCGTGGGGAATTTGGGCCAAGGTGGGGGCCACTTCCCCAACATGTGCGTAGGTTTATTCAAGAAGAAGCATTTGGAGTTAACAAGGAAGTGACAAGAACACCTTCTTTTACTCCCCGTTTAGCACCTATCGGAGGTAAACCTACAACTTGTTTCAATTCCTTTGATACTAACAATTTGGTGGAAGTTTTGCCTCTAAGTCAGGTGCTACATCAAGTGGAAACGAATGTTCTAGCGACAAGTGCTACTTCTTCAGTGGGTTCTACATCAAAGAGTAGTGGTATTCAAGTGCTTGGGATGTGAACACATAGCTAAGGAGTGCCTCAATAATCTTTCCATGATCATGACAGAAGACAGTGGTAATGATTCCACAAGTGACAATGATGTTGATCCTAACAATGAGGAGAGCCTTCCGGAGGAGGAAGAAGATGGCAGTACCTTTTGTCATTTTGAGACTGGTGTCAATCGCTTGTCACAAAAGGAGGACCATGACCAGTGATGTACTCTATTTCAAACCAATGCAAAGGTTGATGACTGAGTATGCAAAGTAATCATTGATGGAGGAAGTTATCACAACTTGGCAAGTAAGGAATTGTGCAATAAACTTGGTTTGAAATTTCAGCGCCATCCCCATCCTTATCTTGTACAATGGTTGAGTAATTATGGGGAGGTGTACATTCAATACATGGTCAAGGTGCATTTTCAGATTGGTGAATATGTGGATACCGTTGAATGTGATGTTATACCCATGACGGTACACCATCTTCTACTTGGTCAGCCATGGCAATATGACCACATGGTTAGACATGATGGGCAAACCAATAGGTACTCATTCAATTGGAAGAATAAGGACATTGAGCTTTGTCTTATGTCCCCTGCTCAGATTATATCTGATAACATGCAAAGAGTGAATGAGAAGAAAATTGAGAGTGGGAAAAGAAAGTTTGAGGAAGAGAAGTTGGTGATGTTAACTACCAAGTCAGATATGAGGGAAATGAGAGATAATTCATATTTGACATATCTTGTACTCTTGTACAAAGATGACTTACTTTCTCTAATGACTAGACGTCTCTTCTTAGTGTTTTTTCTGATATTTTGCAGGTTTATGAGGATGTGTTTCCTGAACAAGTGCCCACTGGATTGCCACCTATTCGAGGTATTGAGTATCAAGTTAATTTCATTCTAGGAGTATCTCTTCCTAACCATCCACCATATTGCACTAATCCAGACAAGACAAAAGAAATTCAGTGACAAGTACAAGAACTACTTGAGAAAGCATATGTTCATAAAAGGCTTAGTCCTTGTGCTATCTCTATTATTCTTGTTCCTAAGAAAGATGGTACTTAGAGAATGTGTGTTGATTATAGAGCTATCAATAATATAACTGTTAAATATCATCATCCTATTCCTAGGCTCGATGATATTCTAGATAAATTAAGTAGCTCTCGCATTTTCTCTAAGATTGATTTGCGTAGTAGGTACCATCAAATTAGAATGAAACACGGAGATGAATGGAAAACTATTTTTAAGACTAAGTTTGGTTTTTATGAGTGGTTAGTCATACCTTTTAGGTTAACTAATGCACCTAGTACATTCTTGCACTTACTGAGTCACGTTTGAGAGCATTCATTAGAAAATTTATTGTGGTATACTTTGATGACATTCTAATCTGTAGTAGAACTATGAAAGAACACATTGATCACATTAGCCAAGGATTGGAAGTGCTTATAATGGAGAAATTATATGCAAATCTTAAGAAGTGCACTTTTTGTATCAATAAGGTTGTGTTCTTAAGCTATATTTATGAAGGAAAACAGAGGAGAGACTCCCTTGTGCTATGTTAAATAGGTAATAATGTACAATGTTCTTAGGCTAAGTTGTTTCTGGACAAGAAATTGAGGTAGATAAATCTAAAATTGAAGCAATTAAAAATTGGCCTATCTCTGTGAATGTTAGTCAAATTAGAAGCTTTCATAGTCTACCTAGGTCCTATCATACATTGTGAGAGATTTAAGCACTATTATAGCCCCATTAAATGAGTTAACTAAAAAGGGAGTTTCTTTTGAGTGGGGTGAATCACAAGAACATGCTTTCCAAGAGCTAAAGAAGCGATTAACTAAGGCACTATTACTTGCTTTACCTGATTTCACTAAGATATTTGAAATTGAATATACTACTAGTGGAATTAGTATTGGTGGTGTTTTGATGCAAGAGAAAACCAAGACATACTTTAGTGAGAAACTAAGAGGTGCTCAATTGAACTATCCTGTTTATGATAAAGAGTTTTATGCTTTGGTTCGTGTCATTGAAACTTGGTAGCACTATCTTTGGCCTAAAGAGTTTTGTTATACATTCTGATCATGAGTCTTTGAAGTGTTTAAAATGCCAAGCTAAATTGAGTCAGACATGCCAAGTGAGTTAAATTCATTAAAACTTCCCATATGCGATTAAGTATAAGAAAGGTAAAGAGAATGTGGTAGATGATGCTTTATTTAGAAAATTATGCTTTGAACTCAATTGGAAGTGCAAGTTCCTGGTTTAGAGAGTTTAAAAGAGTTATACACTTTTGATCATGACTATGTAGCACCATATTTGAAATGCATGAATGGGAAAGGTTGGGATAAGTTCATATGCATGGTGGATTCTTATTCTGTGCTAATAAGCTTTTGTTCTAGATTCACTGTTCGCTTACTCTTTTGTAGGAATATCATGCAGGAAACTTAATGTGACACTTTGGGAGGGAAAAGACTCTCATGATGTTGACTGGACATTTTTATTGGGAAAAGATGAGATGTGACGTTAAGAGGTTTGTTCAAAGATGCATTATATGTCATAAAAGACAAATCTAACTTATTCCACATGATTTGTATACTATAATTTTTGTTCCTATGCTCCTTGTGAAGATATTAATATAGACGTTGTTTCAGGATTGCCTAAAACTAAGAAGGAGAGGGATTCTGTTTTTGTAGTTGTGGATCGATTTTCTAAGATGGCACACTTTATTCCTTGTCATAAGAGGGATGATGTGTCACATGTAGCTAACTTATTTTCAGAAAAATTGTGAGATTACATGGAGTACCGAAGACTATTGTTTCAGATCGTGACATCAAATTTATGGGCTATTTTTAGAAGACCTTATGGGCTAAGCTTGGGACAAAGTTGTTATTCTCCACAATTTGTCACCCATAAACTGATGGACAAATGGAGGTGGTGAATAGAACACTCTCTATGCTATTGTGGATGAGGATTAAGTAGAATTTAAAGGAGTGGGAAGATTATTTATTGCATGTGGCATTTTCTTATAACAGGGCGGTGCACTCAACTACTCAACTGTGTCTTTTTGAGGTGATGTATAGTTTTAAACCCATCACACCACTTGATTTTCTACCACTTTCATTAAAAGAGTGTGCTAATATGGAGGCTTCAAAATGTGCTGATTTTGTGAAGAAGCTCCATGATAAGAGGTAATTGAGAAGAAGAGACACTTTCATTCTGAAAAGATAAATAAGTCAAGGAAGAAAAATTGTTTGAACTCAGTGACTTGGTTTGGGCTCATCTTCGCAAAGAACGCTTTTCCGGAGAAGCATAAGTCCAAGTTAATGCCTCGTGGTTATGGTCTATTCAATGTGCTAGCAGGATTAATAATAATACTTATAAGATTGAGCTTTCGGGAGATGATTATGCAGTGAGCACTACTTTTAATGTTGCTGATTTGTCACTATTCTTTGGATTAGGAGATATAGAGTCGAGGTCGACTTCTTTTCAAGAAGAAAAGGATGATGAGGACATGCCAAGCTCTACAACTATTCTTGATAATTCTCATGATGCTATTGATCCTTCAAGTTATATTAAACTTCATGGAGATGCTTGATCCTTCAAGTTATATTAAACTTCATGGAGATGCTTGATCCTTCAAGTTATATTAAACTTCATGGAGATGCATATCAAGGTCTTATGATAAGAGTTAGAGCTAAGCAAATACAACATGAGGTGACTTCTCTTCTTCGATTATACTTGTCATATATTTGAGAATTGATTACTACTTAATGTGAGTATTTTACTTGTGCTTAGGTTTGTTTAAGTATAAGCATTTGAAGTTAACAAGGAAGAAGGGAAGGATGCATTCAACCACAAAGGAAAGAAGGCCAAGCAAATGGAAGAGACTATGCGGCCAGCTCAAGCCAAGGGAAGGGAGGACCCGTGTGTTCACCCAAGCCCACCTCCATCCCTTGTGGATGAAAAGAGAGTTCATGGGAAGCCCATATAGCTGGGAGAACAAGCATCCACGTTCAACAACTCAACTTGGGCTGAAAGAGGCTAGATTGAGAATTCTAGCTCAATTGAGGAGATCACATGGGTTTAATAAATGGGCCTGTGTGCCACAAGTTGTAAGAGGTTCTAATTGGGCCATGTATCTATTTTAGAACTATTTTTCAAGTTTTAAAACAATTTAGTTTCAGATTGAGCTTAAAAGTCAAATTGGCCACTTGGGCCAACTAGAGGTTGGTTGGCTTAGCCCATGCATGTGTGGGAGTGTCCCACATGTCCATAAATATCCTAGGGAGGGGTGCCACACTGTTCAACACAAAAATTGAAGAAAACAAATAGATTGCATATTGCATTATTCTAGGTTCCAATGCGCCTCTTGGAATTGTGCGATTCCCTCTTGATTTTCTTGCTTGTTTTTGATTGAATTACAGGAAGATCATTTTCACTTGGTCATCGTCAAGTGGATTCAACCATAGCATGTGCTTTAGTGAGTTTTTGTGTCGTAGGTTATTGCATTGGCATCGATTGGCTTCATCAATTTGTTGGGTTTCACGGTGTATCTTAGATTCTAAGTCGTGAAGATTAGGCACCTGCATCATTCAATGCCAAATGCCTCATTGCCAAGATTGTACGTCTACTCGAGGCCGTCACCACTTAAACGCCGAATCCTATGGCACACCATAGTCGTGATACTCGCCATTTATCGCCAAGATCATACACATGCTCCGAGGAACGTCACCGCTTAAAACACATAAGTCCAATTGGCATACAACATACACACAATCGCCTCCTCACGATCCTTGACTTTCTCCCATGTTTCTTCGCTTGAGATGATGCTCCACCTGGAATTATACGACACACCATGGCCTCAGAACTCCTTCTGTAGCCTTAGTCTTGCCGTTGGCCGCAACAATCATCAAGCACCTCCACATCAAAGAAAAAGCAATCAATCTGAACACAAATGACATGCACTTGACTCTCATCAAATAAATCAACACATACATAGATACACATCATGGCTCACATTTGCATGGACTCCCTGTGACTAACACTTGCATGGACTATGTCATGACTAACACAATAAAAACAAAACCCAACTCAGAAATCGGGGACCGGTCTGATCGTGGCCACTAGGCCAGTCTGACCTGGCCACCAGACCGGTCAAACCACCCTACACAGGCCGGTCAGACCACTCTCAACACACTGATCAGACTGCCATTACAAGGCCCGTCAAATCACTCTCAATTCCTTCGCGCAATACAACGAACACCTCTTTGGAAAAAGCTACTACCAACTAAGGGCCGATACTACCGTACACCGGTCAAACCGCCAGCACGGCCGGTCAGACTACCACTCAGGGCTAGTCAGACCGCCAACTTCCTGACAGCAGAATCCAGAGGGTTCAAAATACAAAATCAAATCAAACTTCGATAGCAAGGCACAAACAAAATCAAATACTCATCGCAATCTTGAGATGATTTCCACATGGTCTCACAAAATCTAATTCCTAATGGGAGAAGACCTAAATGTATAATTGTAGCAATGCCACAATGAAGTAACAAGCAAAAATATGGCTCTATTCTTTTGTGGCTTTTGGCTACGGCTGATACTTTTGTTTGTGCTTTTCAGGACAGCAGAGGATGGTGGAGACGTCAACACAAACGGCATATACGATTTGAGCTTAGAAAGCCTTTTGAAAAATTCTCTTAAAGAAACTGCTATATTTATGTTGACTTCTGAGAAACCACTAAAATAAAAATGGGCCCAAAGCAAGGGGCGAAGTCGACTGCGACGAGCTTGTACTCGACCCTGGCTTCCTCCAGGCTCACGAGGACCCTCGCTATGTTCCATGACATGGCCGGCCCGTACACGTTCACGGCGGACGCCATCTTTGCTCTTCCCTAGCTTCTTGCCCCCAAACAGTCAGAGGCAGTGCCTGACAGGCTAAATTATCTAGTAGGTATCCTCAGAATAAGCACTTTGGTAAAAGTATAGGTTGTCTTAAAGAAAATTAGGGACTGTCCATTTGTATCGAAAATGACAATAAAAACTTTGGTCAAAGTATGCATGCCGACCCGGCCACCCCTCACCATGTCGATGCTTTCATTATGGCGACTATGAAATATGAATGGACTGATTATTGGACACGTAGTGTACATACATTCAATTATTAAAGTTATTGGGGACCTTGTTGTAGAGAGCGCTGTGCTATTTGGGCCACTGTCACCAAACCTGCACCAATTTTCTAAAACAGAGCACCTACTGTCTGAAAGGTCACCACAGGAATGGGTCTAGGATAAGGATCCTCTTGAGTTCGGCTCTATTCCTTTGGGTTTTTTTATGGTTTTAGTTTTAACTTCTTTAAAAACTAATATAAATGGGATGACTTCTCCATACGGCTCAACCGTTTCTTTAAAAAATGTTCCTATTTGATAGTTGATCATTTAAGCTGGTGATTAGCAGTAAAGTCAGGCTAAAATCATGCAGGCGTCATTTTTTTTCCCAAACGGCCATCTACTATCAGCTCACTGTTCGAAATGATGACAAACAACTGGGGACCTATTTGGAATGTTGGATAAAATAGAGGAGTTTTCCAATATTCCAATTATATATATAATTTTCCAGTGTG
Organism: Bonia amplexicaulis; assembly: GCA_036346245.1. NCBI lineage: Eukaryota > Viridiplantae > Streptophyta > Magnoliopsida > Poales > Poaceae > Bonia > Bonia amplexicaulis. Next base: position 27,232,614 of record CM070736.1, read on the forward strand.
GGTATTTGGATCGAAGGATTGGCAACATAGAGCTCACTCGGGATGGTGCAAAAATAGAGAAAATTTGGACGGTTCTGATCCTATACAAATTTTCCTACATATGTGGGTATTTTGGATCAAAGGATTGCTAAAACAGATGATTCATAACTATTCTCTTAGAATTCCTATAAAATCTGATGGAACTTCTGGGGAAGATAAATACGAAGACTAACCTGATGGAAATTATCCTTTTGAGTTTTGCGCAAGACAACTCTTTTTCCATGTTCCATTATTTTCCCTACCTCATCCAGTACTTCATTCCAGAGGGACACGCGGGTTTTGTACTTGCATTTATATACTTTTCACGTACGTGTATTTTATCATTCATGTGTCCCAATTGGCCGTTAGCATTTCTATCAAATTCATATGGATTTGCTCTGTAATATTCCAGAATTATGTCTCTTAAAAATCTGTACAAAAATAGTAAAAAAGGAATATTATTTGAAAAATTTTGTATAGATTGCAGAACTGGTACGGTTTGCTATAATACGATGTGGGAGTTAGAACTTATGATAATTTTAGTGCCGGGACAGTAGGGGAGACTATCTGATAAAGAGGGAAAATTGTAGATTTTGGGAGCATGTAAAAGTGTTGTCGATTAAGTGTTATATTGTATTGCTATTGCTTGTATTGAGTTTGGGTGTTTACTATAGGAGGAGTAACATCGGGGTTGGTGATATCTTCTAATCAACCCGATCTCGTAACTATAGAGGCAAGTGCATAGTAAAATAATAGTTGATGATTGGTAATTATTCATTGTTATTGCTTTAATTATGTCATACAATATTTAATCATCTTTTGTTTAGTATGATATTAATTTTGATGATAAATATGATATGTGGTAAAATGATGAAAGATTACATTCATGACATGACATATGTGTTACGAGCCTAGGCAGTGAGAAAGTCAAATAGCTATGAGTAAAGCTATTTGACTAATCCGGCGCGCTCTTGAGTAAAACCTACAGAGGTATACACATCCACAGGAGTGGAGAGAAAGACCTACTTCAGTAGACACCTTCACGGGATGGAGGTAGATGGTGACATCGACAGGTGTACCCTCCACTATATCGATATAACCTATAGAAGGAGACACGAGCATGAGCATTGCATTGTACTAAAAGAAGTTGATATCCGAAAAGAGAATGGTGGAAATTAATAAGTGAATTGAGTACGTTGTTGTTTCTATTCCTTTATTGTATACTTACTAAATCGTGGACTCACCCTTATTTATTTGTTGTTTTTAGGTTGTACGATCGTTGATGGCAAACAGAGGGGTGAATGATTGCACTCGCTTTTTGAATCTCTTAGTGCTCAATGAAGGTTTCGACTGCTCGCTTGCTCGACCGCTCACTCAACCGCTTTGCACGAGCTCGATGAAGGTTCTGACCACTCGGCATTTTGATAGCTAGCTTGACCTCCTTTGCATGTAGTCGTAATCTTCCTCCGCTTGAATGCTTCAACACCATTGCTGTTGTCAACAATCGAGTGGTCATGATTGAGTGATCGTACCAACACGCGATCGAGGAAAGTGATATCAACAGAGGGATTCTACACCCTAAGCACCGTTCAGAACAAGAACAAGTCGAAGATGACACTCAGAAAACACACAGCTGGCGCCGACTCACTTCTCCATAATAGATCTGATTTCTTATTTCTAAAACAGGTTTTATGGCTACAAAGTGCCCTCACGGCACCCCTCAAACCCTAGCACAAAAGTTTTCTCTCCAAAGCCATCAAAGTCGTAGGTTAACTCCTAAACTATCATCCTTTTATTTGCTAGAGCCCTAGATCGTGTTCTCCTCAAACTATACACGCAATCCTAACCGATTCGAAAATCAAGGGACCCAAAACCTTTCCAAACATGGGTTTTCTATAATCTCTAAACCTTCCAAGTTATGTACACCTTCCATAACTCTTTCAAACTCATCACGTATCGAATTCTTCAGGACTGTACCTCCCGTAGCTTCTCCACGCATCATCCTCACATGTTGAAGCCTCTAGGATCGCACTTCCTTTAGCTTTTCCATGTATCATGCACTTTTGATCTCCATGTGCTCCAGCGTGAGCCTGACCACCTCGTGACATCCTCGACTGCTTGAACCTCAGATTACCCCTTCCTAGTCCCGGTTCTCCTCATCACCGACCATAACTATCTCCACACTCACCTGCATATGCAAAAACCAAAGTACTTTCTCCCCAGCACAAGTTCTTCCTAACTTGACCGACATCGGTCTACACATGCAAACCACACCCTTAACCAACAATAAACACTAACCAAATCATCCATGACCTCAGTTTCCATGATGTCTAGAAATCAATCTAAGACCACTCAGAAAGACCAGTCTGATCGCTATACACAAGACAGTCAGACTGCGGGCCCAACGAGTACTCAGAGTACTCGAAGATCACAAGAATTGAAGAACTCGAAGTCTAAGAGTACCGACCGTGAAGTCTACGACTACCGATCACGAAGTCTATGACTATCGATCAACAAGTCTACGACAACCGACTGCAAAGCCTATGACTACCGATCACAAAGTCCTCGACTACCAACCGCAAAGTCTACGACAATCGACTAGCAAAGTCTACGACTACTGATCATCAAGTACCAACTAGGTAGACCATGTGGACGTCTCCAAAAATAGAGGCAATGATTCTTAGCATATACTCTGGACGTCTTCAAATATATATATATATATATATATATATATATATATATATATATATATATGGGAATATATCTAGTGCTAAAGCCTATTTGGATGCTAACATGCTAAAGTCGCTCGAGCGTCGATCTACCACCCACGATGCGGATCGTGAAGGTGGAAGCACAATCACTTATCGTTTACAAAACCCCGCCTCCCGTTTTTTCCGCGACCGCGACGCCTCCCATCTCCCTCACGCGCGACGCCTAATCTCCCTCCTCGCCGTTCTGCGCTGCCTCCCAGACTGTGTGTGCATGCATGTTTTCATATCGCAATTCAACAAAGCATCTATGAAGTTGTGCTCATTCAGCAAAACATGTTAACATAATAAAGTGTCTCACTAATTTCATATCGCAGATAGTGTTGTTAGAAACTTTCCATGATGAAAAACATCTATGATTTACGATTTTCTGCAAAGTGAATTCATAACATGAAGTCCTGAATAGGATCAAACTAAAATACGATCAATTCACCATAAACCACACTGATGCCGCATTGACTGACCTAAAGTCACCCAGTACACATCTAATACCTTGCAAGTTATTATCTAGTACACATACGAGCAAAGTCTAGAGGGTTCCCAAGTCTAGAATAGGAACCACAACCATGCATGCATGCCTTATACAGGAAAATACAGGACTTCATTTGTGCTGTACTTGAATCCTATACAGAACTGAATCTCACATGATAGACCAGATCGATCGATGATCACGATAGACAGAACATGCATCCACACAAACAGATCGCCATCACGATATATAGAACATGCATGCACACACAGACGGGGAGGCGGCGCGGCGAGAAGACGCGGCGCAGAACGGCGAGGAGGGAGATTAGGCGTCGCGCGTGAGGGAGACGGGAGGCGTCGCGGTCGCGGAAAAAAACGGGAGGCGGGAAAAATACGGGAGGGGGTTTTGTAAAACGTATAAGTAGATTGTGGTGCTTCCACCTTCACAGATCCGGACCGTAGGTGGTAGATCTAACGCTCCTGAACGGCTTTAGCATGTTAACACCTAAATAGGCTTTAGCACTAGATATGTTCCCTATATATATATATATATATATATATATATATATGTAAACTGTGAACTGACATGATTAAACAGTCATCTACCCTTTGATAACTAATATATTTAACCAGTCATTTACCCACTGGTAACTCTCTGTCATCAAAATCCAATAAAGCTTCAAATTCAAACGTTTGAATCTCATTCAAACGGAGAGAGAGAGTGATGCACGGTTCAGTAAAAATAAGGTGGACTTGGTTTACCAAGTGGTATGCCACGTCATGGTGTGATTGTACATCGCAAGTCATAGGTCACATGATTTTTCATGTAAAAATGCGCGAATACGCACGTGTGTGATTAGCCAAAGCCTTCCTCTTATCATCCCCATCTGTGTGTCATATGATTGAAGGAGTGACAAGGATTTCATCTTATAAATTAGTCTCCTCTACATTAACTTAGCAACATGATATTAAATCATACATACTTTGAAATTATAGAAAATAAGCCTTAATCGTATGGCCTATCTCTAACACACGTTGCATAATTATTTTTCAAGCAGATGCCTTCATAAGCCCCATGACCTTCTTCACAGCCGGCCTATCCATTATGCCGGCCATCCAAGCCTTCACATGCGGATATTCGTACAGCACTGATGCATAGGGAGTAGCCAGCATGTGGTAAACCATTGGAAAATGGCTAATGTCTGCTAGGCTGACGAAATCGCCAGCCAAGTACTTGAACTTGGATAAGCGTTCCTCGTAGACTTCCATGATCTTCTTCAGTTTCTCCAGATTTTCTTCGATAACTTTCACGTCACTCTTTCCGCCCATGTAAACGGGGACGATGAGGCCCTGGAAGATGATTGGCAGCATGACCCTGTCAAATTGCTGGGACTCAACATCAAGCCACACATCCACCATTGCAGCGTCAGAGAGGTTGCTTTCCCTTAGTAGGTCTGATGATCCTTTGCGAAGTATGTACTTTGAAATTGCTCGTGATTCTGTCAAAAATACAATTTGTTATATGTGCACAGCAAGTCAAGAGAAAGCGATCAAGTCTAAATTCTTATGTTTGCGGATATCAAGGCATATTATTTACGATTAGCTTGCTCCAGTTTGTAATGTAAGGCCCCCTTTCTCATGATCTTGTTTCGAATTGCAACGCCCCTACGAAATTAGTGGTTCATTTAACTCATGTTTTTCGCACTTATGCTCCTACTAGTACACGTATTGCAAAATATACATTACCCTCTAATATTTAATTTGAAACATCATAATATTAGCACCTTGTCTTCAGAAACAGTTAAAGGATAATCTGCAATTTAAAACCAGTACATTTTGGAGTAGTTTGGAAGTGCAATGGACTCGACTGTGTGCCATGTATCGTGTCAAAGGGCATAGACGAAACACAGAAACTTTCAATGCATCCAAGGGCTAGTATGTAGTCCAAGCCGGATTTTTATAATATGAGAATTAGGTTACCATAATTAATTATTTAATTACTAGAATATTTCACGAGAATTAATTTGTATGATCAAAAGAAGTGGAATTTCTAACTTTTGATTGGAGTTCTTACATACTTGAATAATTTAGGGTTTCACTTTGTTACTTTGCAGTCTCATTTTCTTTCCTTTCATATTTCGTAGTGGCATGCGATTTTGGTCGGTATAGCTGAACTCGGTACATTATCTACTATAATCTATCTGTAAATACCGCATTGAAAAGATATATCGTTTAAAAGATAGTTACTGTAACAGAAAGTGATAAACAAAAGCTAAAAAGAACCCGTCCAAATGCAAGTAATATACTACAACTCCTACTTTTATAACACACCAAGCAATGAAGGAGGAATACTGTCTTACCGAAAAGAATCAGACCACCATCCTGGAAAGCTGGGACCTGACCGAAGGGCTGCAAATAGATTGAAGGGGAAGAAATGAGCAGTTTAGAAAGCAAAAGGGTCCATACTACCCTATCAACCATTTAAGTCTTCATACATCAATCTTCTCAAAACAACTTAATTACGTAACCAAACCAATCTTTACTTATAATTAACTATGTGTTTTGTCATGGTAGCGCTAGTGTAGCGAGTTTATTTACTGGATGAGTTAGCTTGAATGGAAGAAAACCTCCCCTCTTTCTTCACAACTCTCTTGTTGGAGTAACTCGAGGATTGTTGTAACACCAAAGCTTGTTGGTGGCCATGTCATTGTAAAACTGTAAGCTCAAGTAGATATGCTTTGATCCTTCATATATGATCTACTTTGGTAATTGGACGTTACCCTCTTCGACTATTCCACTGTAATTTACCTCCCTTTAATTAGAGAGATTTCTTTATCGTCGACTGCCAAGCTGTTCTGAATAGCCACTATCGCTGCTGTTGCTCAGTAAAATCGCATGGGCATACACATATTGATCCAATCTGAGAGAGCTGGAACAGGAATGATTTGAGGAAAGGATTCCGAACAGGGATTACAATCTAGTTAGAAAAGTTTCTTGCACCACTGAGATTTCCGGTAACAAAAAATTCTCAAAATATCTTTGGAAATTATTTGAATTCAAAATTTAATATTCTTGATGGGAAAAGTTAAATCATAAAATTTGTTTTTCTGTTTACAGGATTTGAAATCCACAACCTCCACTTCCAAGGCTCCCTCCTAACCTCCAGTGCACATGTGCCTTCCTGGTATGGTCATTGGTTGTGATTCCTTTTGTACTTAAATTCAAAAAATTGTCTGGAAGGAACAAGTTAACCTCTTGCACAAGCTGAAATATACTAGCTCTGTTTCTTTTTATAAAACGTATTTTGCTTGACAGAGGGATTAAGGATCGCATAAAACCAAAAGAATGATACAAGGAAATGACCATAGTGACCATGGTGTTAATATCTTATGAATAAGAGAGAGGACAGTTATGTGTATATTTACTCATAAATGTTGAAGAGAGAATAAAGATTAATGAGGGCAAAAGAAAGAAAAGATCATTAATACTACATACGCGCTTTATAATAGAAACAAGATAGCAAAAATTATAGTCCTTATATTTTAAAAAGGAGGGAGTACTTCCTGGGTTACTGCTTCTGATTCGAAATAGATACGAAGGACACATGGTTTTCTGAAAGAAATAATTGACATACCGATGCCGGGAATAATAGATACCAACTAATATTGTTTTCATGTGACTACTGTAAATACTTTTATTCGATCAATTTTTAAAAAAATTGGTTGCACGTATTCTAAACCTATATCTATTTAAATAGCAATTGAGGGAGGGGCTATGTAGATGTAATGAATGCTTACTAGCAGCTACTGATGATCTATTAAGCAGAGGAGGCAGCATACATTACGGGAAACATGTGCTGGGCTCTTGTGCTCGCCGATGTTGAAGTCGATAGGCACCACCTCATACTCCGCGCCGACCTCCTCCAAGCACACCAAAACACGCGCCACACTCCCCGCCATTGGCAGGCCGTAAACCTTCACTGGCGCCATTGATCCTTGGGAGATATGGATAGCGTGGTGTGTTAGACACAAAGGTGAGGCTTTATAGCGAGCACGGGTAGCTGGTGGTCAACTCATGGGGATTTTGCATAGATTAAGGTCTCGCTTATTTTAGTTTGAGTTTTTGGTTTCTAATTTATTTTTTTATTTTTAAATTTTATCTTTTTTGTTTTTTGAATTTTTTGAGTTTTTTACCGGTTCGTTTTTTTTCTTGTATTCATTTGCAATGTTCATGATTAGCTAACATCAGCAGGGTAAATAAGCTACCATCAACAGGGTAATTTCAGTCGGCTATAGTATAATTTCAGCCACAAGCTACTTTTTTCAGCTCAATTGAAAGAAGACCCTACCCTACAAAACAACTTTAAAACTACCTTAGCAATCAAGTCTCTAATTAAATTGCTGCCTTGCTGGAAAATTGTCGGGCTTTGGTCGTACTTGGCAACCAAGCACAAGTAATCTGGGATTATATAATGTGGGCTAATTGATAAGACAACGATACATGGATAAGACAGTTCCTTGACCATGAACAAAGGAACAAATAGATATTGAAAGAGATCCTTGTCCATGAAGAAAGAAAAAGTGATTAGTGAACTCTTAGTTGACAGAACACTTCCTCTGTTACTAGCGTCTTTCGTTTCCAACACGATGCCGGATCAAATATGCACATTTAACCATTAATTTGTCTAGTTAATATAATAGTAAAATATTTGATCGAAAACGATAACCAAAGGAGGTGTGAATAGGAACCAACACAACTAAATGCTTTTCCAAATATTTTTTAAAAGAGAAAACAAAACTCTTCATTTCAATAGCTATGAGAAGCTGTGAAGATAAGAGTCCGATCGCCTATAACGAAAGATCTAAGAAAACAGAGCAAAACAAGCCTCAACAGGTTCTGGCAATCTAACCTCCAACTAAAAGGCGGTCACACCGCTACTTAGTTGGTTGTTTGACCACTCGGCGGTCCAACCTCTAGTTGGTTGGTGGTTTGACCTCTCACCAAGAACAGAATAGAGTTTAAGCACGATTTCAAAACCCAAAATAGATGAAACTTTCAATCTGTGACTCTATATTACTTGAAACTTTATACATACCTTGCTTAGAATATTATGAACTTATTCCAACAAATAATTGAAGCAAATCCTTGGAAAGATTTGACCTTTCTTGATTCTGTTAGACCATATGGATAGGTCGTGAATTTAGCGATTATGAATAATTGATATTTGAGTTGCATTGAAATTTGTATTTGTAAAAGTTTTGGTCGATGTGCTATTGTAAAACTGGAGTTGCTAGTATATTCAGGTTAATCGGTCCGACCACCTCAGATTGGGCGGTTCGACTTCAACCATTCACCATGTCAACCTTGTGCCGAGTAGTCCGATCGGGTTCGATGCCAGGCCGACCATGGCAGAACGACAACGGCGGATAGACCACGACATATCGACCACGGCAGAACGACCACAATAGGTCGACCACGGCGGAACAACCACTGCGGATCGACTATGGCATGTCAACCACGACAGATCAACTACGGCATGTCGAGCACGGCAGAACGAACATGGTAGAACGACCACAGCATTTTGACCATAGAAGAACAACCACAACATGTCGAGCACAATAGAATGATCACGGATGGTCGTAGTTACACTACCTTGTCAATGGTCATAGCTAAGTACTTTGTCGTAGGTCGTAGCTACAGTACATGATCAGTGGTCAGTAGTTATATGCTTTGTAATCGATAGGCGTAGCCTTGTGTTGGGCGGATCGATCGGCAAACATCGACCATGATCAGTAGTCGGAGGCGTTGACCACGATCGGTAATCGATAGTGTGAGCTACAGTAACCGACTGGTAGTCATAGCTACAGTACCTGGTCGGTGGTCATAGCTGCAGTACCTGGTCGGTGGTCATAGCTACAATACTTTGTCATTGATCATAGCTACAGTTCCTAGTCGGTAGTCGTAGGTTTTGTGCTTGGTAGTCGTAGGCTTCACTATTGGTTGTCGATTGTCATAGACTTTGCGATTAGTACTCGTAATCTTTGAGTACTCGTACGTGTTGGGCCACCGGTATGATCGGCCTATGCATGGCGATCAGACCGGTCTTACTGAGTGGACTAAGGTTGATTTCTTGAAAACATGGATATTGAATTTGCGGATGCTTTGGGTTTGTATTTATTGATGGTTAAGGGTGTGTTTTGTGTGTGTAGATAGATGTCGGTTAAGTTGGAAAGAACTTGTGTCAGGGAGAAAGTTCTTTGGCCTTTGCACGTGAAGGTTGGGCGCGGAGACGGTCAAGGTCGGTGATGAGGAGGACAGGGACTAGGAGGGGGAAATCTGAGATCCAGGCGGTCGAGGATGCCACGAGGTGGTCAGGCTCATGCTGGAGCATGTGGAGATCAAAGGTGGATGAGGCATGGAGAAGCTACGGGAGGTGTGGTCCTCAAGGCTTTAACATTGATGAGTTGGAAGGAGTTATGGAAGACATCCACAACTAGAAAGTTTAGAGATTTTAGAAAACCTGTATTTGGAAGGGTTTTGTGTCCCTTGATTTTCGGAATTGATTAGGTTTTTGTGTCCATGTTGATGAGGACACGGGTTGGGGCTCTAGCATATAAAAATAGGGAAAGGCTAAGTGTTTAGTCGGTGCTTTTGAGGACTTGAGAGGCTTTGGAGGAGAAAGCTTTGAGAGTTTTTGTGCTAGGGTTTGAGGGGTGCCATGAGGGCAATTTGTAGCCACACAACATGATTCAGAAATAAAAGATTAGATCTATTTCTAAAAAGTTAGTCGTCGTCGGTGGCATGTTTTTTTAGCGTCGTCTTTGGTTTGTTCTCGTTTTGTGTGGCGAATTAGCGTTCCTTCGTTGACTTCACTTTCCTCGATCACGCATAGAGCCATCAACTCGATCGTCGTCAACAGCATCGGTATCAAAGCATTTGAGCGGAGGAAGATTACAACTACGTGCAAAGGGGTCGAGCGAGCGGTCGAAACCTTCATCGAGCACTAAGAGATTTTAAAAAGTGGGTGCAATTATTCACCCCCCTCTGAATGCTATCGATGATCCTACATATTCCAAGGAAAGTTGCACCAAAATCGGGTCAAATATGAAAACAGTGATTGAGGATAGCTCGTGGGAGGATTCAAGCCAAGATGACTAAGAATAATTATACACACGTCCTAACATCCTCAATCACAACAAGAGTCAAGCCAAAAGCCCTCAAGAGCAAAACTCCCAAAATCACCCTTTTTCATTAAAACTAGGCAAACTTAATAACTTATAAAGAACAAGTGTCTAGATAAATGGGATCTGGTCTCTAAGAGATATATCCATCACTTATACATTCTTAGCACCAAGCAAGATTAAGAGGGAAAGAAGAAGCATCAAAAAACCAAGCCAAATGAATATCTTATTACTTGAGCAAAGAGAAGAAAGATTGGACGGATTTTGATCTCTATTAATACTTGGTGATAAATGTTTACAGCCACTTCACAAGCCTAAGGAAGACAACAATATCAAGACAAAGTGCCATAACTCATCTCACAAAGGTTTTCTTCAAGAACCCTAACTCCTCTCCAAGGCTTGGTCTAAATTCTCCTTATATAAAACCCATGTCAAAGCATCACACCAAAGCATCTCTGCATGCTTTGACACGCAGCTTGTAGTGCCTAATGACTAGATGTCATGACTTCATATATTCGGTCTCCCCCAAACCGTCTTTACAGGCATCGGCCTCGTCACTTAGCGCACCACATGAACCAACTCGTCTTTCCACAATCCTTATCTTCTCTGTGCTCCCACTTGAGCCACATAGCCACACCCGAACTTACATGACCACTTTGGAACTCAGCACCCCCGCCTAGTCCCAGTCTATTATTGCCGCCCGCTACGTCCTCTAAACCACCTGCACATCCAAAAACCAAGCAACCATGTTGAGTATAAGTTTTATTCACTTGGCTCATGATAGTCAAGACAATGCAAAGGACTTGACACAGATGATCACTGAAGTTCCCTAGAACCAAAAGGGGAGCTAGTTGAGACATAGCATCAGTATGACATATTTAGAAAAGGGCATACTGGATCTGAACATCCCCATGAAAGAAGAAATTGGCATGGATGTGTGCGCACACATCGGAGCTAAAAAACTAAAAAGACTTGCCACCGCAACTGGAAGAAGCAATGAGCAAGGAGAAGCTCCAGAAGAAGCAACTCATGAAGTAATAGATATAAATTATGTGCACACAGGAGAGTCTATGAATACGACAATAACCAATGTTGATATCTACTTTGCAAAAAAAATTGCCAAAATCATCGATCTTGATCCTGAGCCTGCATCGCTCGCTAAATGTAAGAAGAGATCAGATTGGGAAGATTAGAAGAAGGCAATAGAAACTGAATTATTATCTCTGAACAAAAGAGAGTTATTTGGGCCCGTAATCCACACACCTCCCCATGTGCACCCTATAAAGTGGGTATTTGTTCAAAAGAGAAATAAAAGAAATGAAGTTGTAAGATATAAAGCAAGGCTGGTAGCACAAGGTTTCACTCAACGTCCAGGAGTTGATTATGAAGAAACCTACTCCCCAATCATGACTGGAATTACCTTTAGATATTTGATCTCAATGGCACTAAACTTGAATCTAGAAATGAAATTGATGGATGTGGTAACTGCATACTTTTATGGAAACTTGGATTCGGAGATTTATATGAAGGTACCTGAAGCTATCCCCGTCCCGAACCAAGACAGAGCAAATAGAAACCTGTACAGTGTGAAGCACAGAAAATCACTGTACGGACTGAAGCAATCAGGCAGGATGTGGTATAATCGCTTAAGCGACTTTCTATGCAAGAAAGGTGTAATATCCCGAACGTCGTTACGGCGTAAGTTTTTAATCAATCGCGGAATCGCCAGTTTTTCGGCAAATCGCGGGAAGGGAAAAAAACAAATTATAGAACATTGTAAAATGAATTAAATAAATTAAAACAATTAATTTGGATGTTTTAGGTTGTCCGGAGGGGTGGACCAGCCGCTTTGGGCCAGCCAGCCCAAATGGGGCCTGCACCCCTCCCAAACCCGAACACCCCTTTATAAACCCTCCTTGGCCCTCCACCCTCCCCACCCTTGGCCTCCCCACCCCTTGGTGCCTCCCCTCCCCTATTGCTGCCATTGGTGCCCTAAGTGTTGCTGCCCTTGGAGAAGGAGAAGAAGAAGAATGAAAAGAAGGAGAAGGAGAAGAAGAAGAAGGAAGGAGAAGAAGAAGAGGAGGAAATTTTGGGGAAAATCTTCACCTAGGTAATTTTTTCTCATCTCAAATCCTCTGTTTTATGGATTAATTACGGTTCTTGGCACGGATTATAAAGGTAGTTAATAGATCAATTGCCCGATTAGAGATTAGACGCTGACTGCTTTTAGATTGATTCACGCAGCGCGTCTTGTCGCGCGGTTTCAATCTAGAAAACGAATTTTTCTGCAGGTCTTCCTAAAAGGAAAGTTGTAGAGGACTTCCACATGTATCTCCTGTATTTGTTTCAAATTTTTCCACCGTGGGATCTGGGAGATACGGAGTCGGCAATACTGCTGTCCGTTAGGCGGACAGATTTGTACAGTCCGACGGTAGTTCGGAGATTAAAAATAGTAAATGAATTTTCTGGACATTTATGTAGTTGAGAAAGTTGTGTATAATTTAGAGATATAGCTTCTGTATAAATTTCATAATTTTTAGACCTCTGTACTGTTGTTGGCAAGCGTTTGAATACTGCTGTCCAATCTGCCGAACATAGTTCTTCCTCTGTTTTGGGCATTACATTACATCTAGTTGTGATCCGAATAAAAATAGGAGTTCTACATGAAAATTGTAGATTTTTAAGTCATGAATCCAGAGAGGTATCATTTACTGTATTTTGATTTATATTTTTAAAGATACGAAATTGTGAAGCAGCGCTGCTGCAGAGGGTATTATGTTGGTTTGTTGGGCGGAGTAGAGATTGTGCGGGTTCGGGTTTCTAGCGATGTTTTATATATTTATGTCGTGCTTGTATGTTATGGTTGTGTGCTGAGAGTTGTCTTATGGACATGTGGTCTTGTCCCTGAGCGCTCTTGATTTTTGTTGATCTTTGCTTCGTCGGATTGAGGCAAGTAAACGTAGCGATGGTTGCTACCATTTAACCTGTTATTCTTTCTACTTGCAATTTACATTATTATCTTAATTTGATACATGATGCCATGATTGCATGATATTTTAATTGTGGAGTTGATAGCAAATTTTTATCCATTGATATATTGATATTATGCTAGTAGACATGTGGACTTCTTGCTTAATGTTATAATACGGACATAAAAATAACATGTGGTGGATGTGGATATGTTGAGAGCATGATAATGCTCCTTGTGGATGAATTAATGTGATTAATGAATTATCATATCATTCATGTCATATCATGTCATTTGCATATGTGGATGTCGCCGCACTTAGCCGCGACGCATCGGCACAAAGATCATATATTGCCGTATACGATGCACCTCTTCGCCGCGGAAGCATCGTATATTGCCGTAATACGATGAACTACAATTCCTGCCCTGGCAAGAGTGATGTGGAGCATAGCATGAAGCATTCATGTGCATTGCATTGTGGAAACATTTATTTGCATACATGTGCAATATAATTGTGGTGATGTTATTTTGTAGAATATACAACTTTCTAGTTGTAATGTGGAATTGGCTCATGTGAGATACTTGTGGTATGAGGATTGTGGATGTGGTCGTGGAATGGGGTTCGTCCCTTGTGTATGGTAAAAATTATGGTGATGGCATGAGATTCTTTTCTCTTGTATTAATTGTTGATAGCAATTATGAATGTGGGAAATAATAAAGCATTGAAGTAAGACATACATATGTTTTATTGCATTGGGTAGTGGTAGTGGTTGAGGATTTAAAGTAGTCCAATAAGATTAATTTGCTAATGCTTTACCGTCTTTGATGGTAATTTGCGCTTGAGGTTATAAACATTGTTAATTATGGAAGATTAAATGTTGATGATTAATCTATTGTGGTTTGTGGAAAGATTAGATGTTTCCTTTGCAATTATTTGTGGGTAAAATGATAGCATTTATATGCCAATTAAATCTGAAATTGAAGAGCTATGATCCATGGAAGATTTATGGTGGTTTAATAATTATGAACATAAACTATAATTGTGGATGTATGAAATTATAATGATGATGTTTAAATTGCTTGTAGTTTAAATAACTTGTTAGTTTGCTTGCTGAGATTTTTATCTCACCCTTGCTTCCCCCTCCTACAGGTGGACCTTGAGCATGCATTGGGAAGGGTAGAGTGGCACCGCACAGATGCACTTGGATGATAATCTTAATGCTGAAATAAAGTAGAAAGAATTCTAGTTCTTTGCTTAATTATCATATTGATAAATGTTTCTCATTATTAATATTGAACTTGGAATTGTCCCTTTGGTTATTATTGATTATGAATAATGAATTGTTACCTTTATTCTGTTTATCTTAGTTGTTTACGCTTCCGCTGATACTATATTGTTTAGTATTTGTTGCTAGTTTAGTTTATTTTATAAATTTGCTATTGTTAGAGTAGTCTCAGTGGCATCCCAGGGCATTGTGGGTCCTGAGGTGTTACAAAAGGCTACACAAACAATGAAGGTTGTCCCTATGTATTTATACGATGATCCCATAATGAATTTTGTATAATCTTATTATATGTAGATGATCTGAATATCATTGGGACAATGGAAGACATAAAAGAAGCAAGTTCTTACTTGGAGTCAGAATTTGAATTAAAAGATTTGGGTAAAACCAAATATTGCTTAGGCCTGCAGCTCCAGCATGTCCCTGAAGGAATATTAGTACATCAGTCACCCTATGCTCAGAAGGTGTTAGAAAGGTTCGACTTTGAGAAGGCATACCCATCAAAAGTATCGATGATCGGGAGATCTTTACAGCAAGAAAAAAGATCCATACCGATCTAGAGAAGAGGGGGAGGAAGTCTTGGGACCGGAATTTCCATACTTAAGTACAGTAGCAGCACTTACGTATTTAGCAAACTGCACTAGACCGGACATTGCATTTACCGTAAACCTATTAGCAAAACATAGCGCAGAACCAACCAAAAGGCATTGGCAGGGAATAAAGGACATCTTCCGATACCTCCAAGGAAGCAAGGACCTTGGATTGTTCTACAGAAATAATTAAGATTTGAACTTGATTGGCTATACAGATGCTGGGTTCCTGTCGGACCCGCATACCGCAAGGTCACAAACAGGCTATGTATTCCTATGTGGTGGAACTGCAATTTACTGAAAATCGTCTAAGCAAAATCTTGTAACGACTTCGACGAACCACTTAGAAATTATAGTACTATATGAAGCTACACGAGAATGTGCTTGGCTCCGACGAATGATTCACCACATCCAGCAGTCATGTGGGATGAATATTATGCAAGCTCCCACAATTATCTATGAAGATAATGCAGCTTATGTTACACAAGTGCAAACGGGCTATGTGAAGAGTCATCTCACAAAGCATATCAACCCCAAATTCTTCTATGCTCATAAATTGCAAAAGATGGACGAAATTAAGGTACTGCATACTAAGTCATGTGAGAATCTTGTAGATTTATTCACTAAGTCACTCCCTGCATCTAGCTTTGAAAGATGCGTACGAGGACTTAAAGAATTGCAGAATTCAGGGGGAGAATATTCTCAAGCTTGTTATTAAACCTTGATTATGAACATCGAGTACCCAAAGAATAAATCCTGTAGATTAAATGAAATTGGGTGGATTGTACTCTTTTTCACTTGACGAGTTTTCTTGAAGTTTCTCGGCCAAGGATTTTAATGAGGCAATTCGTGTAATGCAGCATAACATGTATCATGTACTCTTTCTCCAAATTTTTCCCACCTAGTTTTTATGGAGTTTTGATGAGGCATAAACGTGTCGGATGAGTGCCCAAGGGGAGTGTTAGAAAACTGGGCCTAGGCTTGAAGCCTTGACCCATGGTGGGCACCTCACCACTAGGCTATAAATAGGGAGTAATGTTGGTTATTTTATATATGAAATCAGAAATAAAGCAATAAAGAAATACCAGGAGTTCTCTTTACCTCTTTGTATTTTCAATCTACTATTTCATGTCTTCTATTATTGATCTGGTTCTGCATTAGTAGAGAAATCGATCGGATTGGTCTCCAGCGACGGTTCCTTAACAGTAACCAACTTGGAATTCGAAATTTGCTTAAAAATCTCGGCCTAGATTTTTTGTTCCTGCCATTAACCCGAAATTTCGGTGACCTTCCGTTTTTTCCAACTGGTAACCAAAACCCTGAATGGATTTGCTCGTTTTAAAGGTATTCTGGAGAAAAATAAAAAATTCTAACTAACTAATGTTTTATTTCATATCTTCTCCAAGATAAGTTTTCTCACCAAACTCCTATGTGTTTTTCCTGTGTAACATTCAAGTAAGGGAGGGTTTAGGCCCAAGCCTACTAGGGCTTTGGCCCTATGCCTAGCTCCAAAAGTCCATTATACATTCATGCCCCACCAAAAATATATATGACATGAATGAAGTGTAATGTGTACCTCTATTGGCTCCCCCTAGGGCGTGTTTTCTGTAGCCTCACTGCTCCCCTTGCCCCAACCCCACTCTCACACTGAACCCATTCCTTCCCATCTGTCCAGCCTCCAGGGTTAACACAAACTGATGCTGCTTCAAACTGAATCATTCCCTAGTTTCATGATATACAAAGAACTTTTGCAATCGGCATTTGTAGCACCTTTGTGTTGAAACTCGGTGCTCTAAATTCTCATGATGCACAAATGCACAATTCGTGCCCAAGTTCATGATCGAATTGTGTTGTAGTTATAGACTAAACAGTAAATAAGAGGGCTATCAGGAGGCCTCGAAGGGGCTTCCCAGAGCTGTTGATATTGTGGGGAATGTGTCTAGGATGCTTTTCTCGAACTCTAGTATCTTTTCCCAAAAACTGAGTCATTCCTTTCCCATGGCGCACTCGAGCACATACTTATAGCCATGGAGAGGCTTATTACATAATTACCCCTGCTTGAGTATACACTTGTAGGGATAAATCTGATATTTCCCCTACTTGAAGTTACATGAGCACCCCTACCCAAGTCTATACATGTAGGAGCAAACATGATATTTCTCTAGCATCTGCTCCTTGCCAGATCTGGTTCTTGGTGTCCGGCTTACCGGCTAGCTCTAGTTCCTTGTCGTCCTCCTTCCCGTTGTGATTTTTCTTAAGGTGGATTTGGCGTAAATGGCCTCTTTGTTATGGTGCAGTGTCCAGACGAAGTGGACTCCGAGCTGCAAGAGAAGGGGCTCCAGATCAGGCAAAGAAGTAGGCGTCGAAGGCAACCGAATAACAGGTTTCCGGACTCCATTTGGGCCAGTTGAAAGTGGCTAGGGCCTAGCCCATGTAATAGTTTAGGCCTAGGTCTGTGTCTGGTCGGAAGAGGTATATGGAGGCGGCGTGTAGCCGAAGTGAGGTATCGATGTATACAGACTTAACATTGCATTATAAACCTTCCCCAATCCTGTTCTTCTCTTCCCAGTCACCGTGTTCTTCTCCCTAATCTCCTCAACCCTACCTAGATTCCCAAATCCTTCGGGCCCGTAACAAATATGGTATCAGAGCGGTTCGATCTGGAGCGAGCACGCTATCAAACCTGGGCACAGCAGAAGAACAACGACATAGAGCAGCAATTTGAGAAATTGACACAAGCAATTCTCAAGCAAGGATAATCGATTCGGCGGCTTCAAACCCAAAGTGTCACTACCCAAGCGTCGATGGAGGAGATAAAGCCGGTTGTACTCGATCTGCAAAAGTGGAAGACGTATGCGAAGTCCGTGGTAGAGGAGCTATGAGCGGAGATGGACGAGCTGTGTACCGATGTTACCTGGATCACGCAAAACCCGGTCCTCACCGTCCGACCGGTGGACCTGCCAGGCATGTTCCCAAAGCCAAAGGTCTAGAAGGAGGGCAAGGCACATGCTAAAGCCGCTCGCGGGACTATGGTCGACGTGGGGGAATCTACGGCAGTGTGTGGTGACCTGAACCACGGGCCAAATGGCCACCGCGAAGCAACACCATACTGGGGGGAAGCCAATCAGAGAGAATCTCTCTCCCTTGCCACCTCCGGTCAAGGGTACATACCCTCTTCTGGTCATTTCCATTTTGACGAAGAACAGACAGAGGCGGAGTGGAGATCAATGGGCTCCCTTGTCACCTCCTGTCAAGGGTACATACCCTCTTCTGGTCATTTCCATTTTGACGATGAACAGACGGAGGCGGAGTGGAGATCGATGGGTTCTCATCATCTACCCCACGCACCCAAACTTGAGTTCCCTATGTTCGATGGTGAGAACCCGAAGGCATGGCAGTTGAGATGTGAGGCTTACTTTAAGGTGTGCTCGGTGCATCCTAATCTTTGGGTCAGTGTTGCAGCGATGTACTTTTGGGGTAGTGCAGTAGGTTGGTTTCAATCATCCTAGGCGCATCTTAATTTTGCTCGATGGGATGATTTTACCGCAATGGTCTGTGCGAAGTTCAGTCGTGAAGAATTCTAGAACCAAATTTACTAGTTTAACCGTTTGCGTCAAACCAATTCTTTGGCAGAATATGCCGATCGCTTCATGGAATTGATGCACAACCTGATTGTACATCACAATTCTTGGAATTCCATTTTCTTTGTCACTCAATTTGTGGATGGTCTTCGCAATGACATTCGAGCAGCAATCATTTTACATCGTCCCCAAGATTTGGATACTGCGATTGCTTTGGCGTGCTTGTAGGAAGAAGTGGTGGACACGGCACGGTGAGATCTCCACAAGCCCAAGTCCACGCCGACCTTACACTCAGGGTCACGAGGAGTGTAGCCCCTACCGCCCCCTCCTAAACCAGGTCTGGCGCTCAATGGGAGGACTGAAGATAGGGGAGACACGGAGTCGGCGCGGGCAGTGATGCCAGACGACAAAATGGCGGCATTGCGCACCTATCGGCATGCACGCGGTCTATGTCACTACTGTGGGGAGCGGTGGGCACGGGATCACAAGTGTGCGCCTATAGTTCAGTTGCATGTAGTGGAAGAAATGTGGGGATTGTTCCAAGATCAGGAAGACTATCAGCCGGCAATGGAGACAGTCAGCTCTCATGGAGGGGAAGAGCTTATGTCCATATCGAAGGAGGCAGTACGTGGCACTCATTTCGTGCAAACAGTGAGATTGTCAGGCACAATTCAAGGCCGCAAGGTGATAATGTTTGTGGATTCGGGAAGTTCCAATTGCTTTGTCAGTGAGTCCTTTACGAAAACATTGGAAGGGAAAACAGTCTCTACATCTGGTGCAAGTCAAAATTGTGGATGGTGGTATGCTCAGCTATCAAAATAAGTTTCCTTATTGCAAGTGGAGTGTCCAAGGGTGGCATTTCTACAACACATTCAATGTGCTACCAATCGGAGTTTACGATATTATATTGGGTATGGATTGGTTGGAGAGACATAATCCCATGAACGTACATTGGCTCAAGAAACATTCATCATTTTTCAATACCAGGGTAAGATAGTATTCCTTCAAGGCATCAAGCCGTAGCACCCTCAGTGCGTGTATTTATTACCGGGATAGCCCATGCCATCTTTGGCAGGGACCAAACCTTTGGAGCAGATGGAAGTGATGGTTGTAGTTGCCAGTGCCAAGGCAGCGGTTGAGGTGCCGATTTCAGTTCAAAGACTTGTGGTGGAGTTTAAAACACATCACGGCCATTTTGAGTTCAAGGTAATGTCATATGGACTTACTGTCGCCCCTGCCACATTCCAAGGGCTTATGAACACGATATTTGCACTGTTGCTAAGGAAAGGAGTATTGGTTTTTGTTGATGACATTCTAGTTTACTGTACCACCTTTGAGGAACATGTGATCAAGCTGAGAAACGTCTTTTAGATTCTCTCGCAGCATAAACTGAAGATTAAGAAGTCTAAATGTACTTTTGCGTAGCAGCAATTGACTTATTTGGGCAATGTGATCAGTGAGCATGGTGTGTCAACGGATGAGAAGAATATTGCATCAGTTAAAAGTTGGGCTACCCCATCTAATATCAAGGAGGTGTGAGGATTTTTAGCTTGGTCCGCTACTACCACAAGTTTGTGCGTAACTTTGGCTTATTGAGTCATTCGTTGACTGACCTACAGAAGAAGAATGTGCCTTTTGTGTGGACACCGGAGAAGGAGGCAGCCTTACAGGCGTTGATCTCAGCTCTGGTGCTGGCCTTGCCGAAGTTTCAAAAGGTATTTGAGGTAGAAACTGATGCATCGGAGAATGGTATTAGTGCTGTGCTGATACAGGAGGGTCACTCTAAAGCCTATCTCAGCAAATCGCTTGGGTCACGTAGTCAAGGTCTATCCACATATGAAAAAGAAAGCTTAGCTATTCTCTTAGCAGTGGAGCATTGGTGACCTTACCTCCAACATGTAGAGTTTGTAATCCGGATAGACCAGCGCAGCTTGGGGCATTTGGAGGATAAAAACTGTCCACTCCTTAGCAAAAAAAAAAGAGTTGTGACCAAGCTGTTAGGGCTTCAGTACCGTCTAACATACAAGAACGGCATCGAGAACCAAGTGGCTGATGCAATGTCTCGGCATTCTCCTCACCTAGCTGGAGAATTAGCGGATGTATCCACGGTGGCTCCAAGCAGGCTCGAAGAGGTGGCACAGGTTACAAGGTCGATCCAAGGACCACACAACTAATGGAAAACTCACTGCCAACTGGGCGACACACCCTAAATTTCAACTTAGGGAAGGCATTATCTGATATTAAGGTCGGATATGGGTTGGTGCCAATCTTCCAATACAGTGAAAATGTATGGAAGCCATGCATGACAGCCCCATTGGGAGTCATTCTGGGTTTCATGTCACGTATTATTGCGTGCACAAGCTATTCTGTTGGCCGGTCTTGAAGAGGGGTGAGAAGGCTTTTTGTGTCAGATTGTACCATTTGTAAACAAGCAAAGGCAGAGGACATCAAGTATCTGGGACTTCTTCAACCATTACTAGTACCTGAACATGCTTGGCAAGTAGATTCTATGGACTTTATTGAGGGATTACCACGATCTGCGGGGTATAATAATATTATACCCGGTACGCTCACTTTATAGCTCTAGTTCATCCCTTCACTGCTTTTCATATTGCTCAAGCATATTTGAATCACATTTCCAAGTTGCACAATTTGCCGCAATCCATTGCTCCTGATCAGGATCACATATTTACAAGCTTGTTGTGGATAGAGTTGTTCCGATTAGTAGGCACTCAACTCAAGATGAGCTCAGCATACCATCCACAAACCGACAGACAAACTAAATGAGTTAACCAATACTTTGAAGCATATTTGCGTTGTTTTGTACATGTCTATCCCAACAAATGGCACGAGTGGTTATCCTTGGCAAAATTTCGGTATAATACTTCCTTTCACTCAACCTTGGCGAAATCGCCTTTTGAGGTATTGTACAGCCACAACCTGAGACACTTTGGAGTAGCAAACTCTTCTGTCTGTGTAGTCCTAGATTTGGAGGTTTGGCTGAAGAAGAGGAAATTAATGAACACATTATTGCATCAGCGCTTGAACAGGGTAAACCAGCATATGAAAGTGCAGGCGGACCTGAAGAGATCTGAGAGAACCTTTGACATAGGCGACTGGGTTTACATCAAAGTGCAACCTTATGTGCAATCATCTGTGGCAAATCGATCATCTTACAAATGTCATTCAGGTACTTCGGCCCCTTTCTTATAGTGCAAAAAGTTGGGAAAGTGGCATACAAGTTTAAGCTCCCTCCAGATTGCTGCATTCATCCGGTGATACATGTTTTGCAACTGAAGACGACGTTGAAATTGGGGGAGTAAGTGTCACCGAAATGGCCCAGAGTGGAAGAAGCCACTCAGATCCCTCTCAAAGTACTGGACCGTCGACTGCATAAGCAAGGTGCAGTGACTTCTGTTGGATTGATCACTAGGCTAACTGCCTTCGAGATTTCAGGGAGACCCAGTCTCCACTACCGCCTTGATCGGAGGCGGTTACCAACTATTTTTTGGGTTCTCGGTCCCGGTCACCAAGTGCAAGAAAAATGAGAGGGGTTTTGGCAAGGGACAATACGCGAGTTGTTCATGCCTTCTACGAATCCTATCAAGCCCGATCGCTAACGCGCGCTGTGGTGAACGAAGGCCGAAGCCATCGTCGTCCCCGTCGGCCACCTCTACCGCCGCCGATTTCTTCACCGCCGGCCTTCCTCTTCTTCATCACCTTCGGCCGACTTCTACTACCTCAAGATGGTATCTCCGAACTCGGGTACGCACTCACGTTTCTGCTCTAATGTTTTAGCTAGGTGTTCTTGAATTGATCTAGAGATTAAGGCTTTTGTTGATGTTTAGACTTAGAGTTAAAATTAACAACTTCTTCTCATGTGTTATTCAATGGTTTGGGACTTGTCCTGAAATGGCGACCTAGGAGAATTATTCTGAGCTCAACGTTGTTTTCCGAAGGCATTGGCTTGGGGACAAGCCAGTACTGAAGGAAGGGGATGTTACGGTGCAGCCTCTAGAGGAAGTGGACACCGAGCTACAAGAGAAGGGGCTCCAGATCAGGCAAAGAAGCAGGCATCGAAGGCAACTGAACAGTAGGTCGTGTTCTTGTCCCCAATCTCCTCAATTCCCCTGCCTAGATTTCCAAATCCTTCGGGCCCATAACACTCTTTTCCCTATCAGCTTGTTGGATCCAAGGCATCGGTGTCCCTCCGGTGGCCTTCCAATAGGCTTATCCCCACTTCCCCCAAACCCTCTGTTGTAAATCCTTAAAGAGTTCAACCTCCTCCCAAAATTAGCAGCTTAAGATCCTCTCAATCGTAGCCCAAAATCTAGTTATGCAGGGGAGCCATACGACTTGGGTGGGTAACGGCAATCGGTATTCTTCTTCATCTTTCTAGTTGGCGCCTCATTCCATCACCTCCAGCTTCGGCATGCCTGCAAGTGAAGGAGGCCAGTACTAATGGCAATGGTAGTCCAGTGGCACCGAGCTAGTGTGTCACCATAGTGCTGCTAAAGTGCACACCCACACTGTAGCCATGCGGTGGTGGGTGCTACAATGCACCACCGAGCGGTGGCTGTGTGGTTTTGGTTAATCTGTATGGTCACCTTGCGGCACTACGTACGTGTCAGCTCCTCGGTCAGTCCTATAGAGTTATCGTGCGATGGAGATGTTATTTTTGTAAATTTTACACAATAAATACTATTTTTACTAATCACACATGAAAAAAACCCCATTTCGGCCAAAAGCTGCATTTGTCTGAGCTACGCCTCCCGCTGCCTCTCTACCAAAGGATTCCGCTGTCCTTAGACCTTAATCCCGGCGGCATGAGGTTCTTCATCGCGGAAGCCAATTGTGCTTCAACCGGCGTACTTTCCGACAAGCTGAGCAGGAGACAAGAACGCAAACGCGTGGCTTTATCTCTATCTTTTCTTGTAACACGTGTACTTCATGGCAAAGTTGTAATTTCTCTTCACCTCAGTTGCACTGTATTTCTAAGGTTGGTTGTGCTAGGGTTGTAAATGAGCCGAGTTTAAGTAAATCTTGTCAGCTTGGAATTAAGCTCAAATTTAACTCAGTTTGTGAGTCTCGAGCTTTTTTTACGACTCTAGTTGTATTCATTAAGCTTTAACAAAACAGAGGTGTTATTTACTTCCAAAAAAAATGAGAGGCAAACGATCTGCGCCCGCACATTGATCGACTACAGAGAACATTTTTTTCAAACACACACTGCATAACCCCTTTTATGATGCCTTCATAAGCTCCGTGACCTTCTTCACAGTCGGCCTATCCATTATGTCAGCGATCCATGCCTTGACATGTGGATATGTATCGAGCACTGTTGCATGAGGAGTAGCCAACAAGTAGTAGACCATAGGAGAATGGCTCAGATCTGCTAGGCTAAGGAAATCCCCAGCTAAGTACTTGAATTTGGACAAACGTGCCTCATAAACCTCAAGGGCTTTCTTCAATTTCTCTAAATTCTCCTCGACAATTTTGTGGTCAGTTGTTCCATCCATGAAAATAGGAACAATGAAACATTCGAAGGTGATCACTGACATGGCCACATCAAAAGTTTGGGACTCGACATCAAGCCAGACATCCACCATTGCAGACTCAGAGAGATTGCTTTCCCTCAGCAAGTCTGAGTTGCCTTTGCGAAGTACATACTTTGAAATTGCACGAGACTCTGTTAATAGACAGATTGTTATATATGTGTAAATCTGAGAAAACTATAACATTCCAAACAAGACATTATGGGTAAACTACAACATTGCATCACTCAAAGGACAATAAAGAGAGCCATCATCTATCATTCGCAGAATAAACAAGACTGATATTGCTACAATGATCACAGAATGCAGTTTCTTCTAATATTTCTGGATGCAAATTTGGTTTAGAGCCATTGATAGTGTCACCATCAACTCATCTGCTCGTTTTCTGTTCTTCTTTTTTGGCCTTTTTCGCTTCCAAATAAATACTTTCTAGATGACATCTCAGCATCATGTACAAAATAATATAAGAGTTGGTTTAGATAAAGAACAAAAGCACATGAATGTTGATGATTGAATAGAAGCCGGAGCAGTAGCAAAAAGAGTATGAAAAAGTTCTTAGAAAAAGAAAATGCACATCATCTTTTGAAAATTAGTGCAAAGGTTGAACTTAGATAATCGAGTCAACTGTAGGAAATCCAAAATCTTAGCATAAACACTTACCAAAATTCTGAATGCGGTCTTTAACCCTCTCTCAAGCCTAATGGAGATTTTTAGAACAAAATGGAAACAAACATTGCAAGAAATTCTCTATGTCGTGCAGAATCTGCAGATGTTGCATCGGAGTGGTGTTCAACTTTGAATCAAGACATTTCACTATAGACTAATCAATGATTTATGTATTGGTGTATATATACATGGACTTAGGCTAGGGGTCCCTAGTTTTCATGGGCCCTAGGCGGTTGCCCTTGCTGCCGAGGCCCAGGGCCGGCCCTGAACACGAATCTAGATATCACTCTTCAGGTGGCTAATATAGGTCAATGTATGCTTTTCTATTACTAGTCAATTCAAAATATTTGACTGCACGGCCCGGAAAAAGTGTATTTATATTGGCCACATGAAAGAGGACAATTAGCAAGTCTGAAAGAAGACGATAAGGAGTTTGATTCAATTAATTAGAAGCCTCGGTTTCTCATTGTGCTGTTGTCTAATTATCTTCACACTTTCCCCAAGAAGTAAAGATCCTTTTAATTTTCTATCACACCCAAAAATAATCGATGAAGACAATTTTATCTCACCGAAGAGAATAAGATCACCATCCTAAAAAGCTGGGACTTGACCAAAGGGCTGAAAATAGATAGAAGCAAAACAATCAAAATCTGAAAAAAAAAATAAAGATAATCTTATAGGCTAGCATGATGGGCGAAATGTGTAGGTTTAATCTAAGTCTTAAACATGAACATTAGTCTTAACCCTAGGCTCAAATCATGAATCCGAATATAAACATAATGCAGAAGTGTACTTGAAGTCGGAGAGGCCATGAGGGTGGAAGTAGAGGTGGCCGGCGGCGTGAGACGGCGGCGGTGAAGTTGTGCCGTGAACGGGGACGGGCGGGGTTCCGGTCTTTGTTTACCATAGCGCACGTAAGTAGATCGGGTCTGTTGGGTTCTTGGAGGCTTGAACAACACGTGTGTATCAAAGCCCTGCCGAAACCCTAAGTTTTTATATATTCTAGGTGACTGGGATCGAAACCAATAGTTGTTGGTAGCGCCCCCGATCAGAGCGTGCGAGTGGAGGGGTGTCTCCCTGAAATCTCAGGGCAGTTAGCCGACAGATCAACCCAACATTCTCCCCTTTGATCGTAAGGCTAATATCATAAGCCCATTCTCAATAAAACAGCATACCAAGGCAATGTGTTGCATGGCCAATGAAGTGTCATACAACCTCAGTACCTATAGTATACTATTTTATCTTGAAATGGATATTCATTATACTTAATAGGAGTTGGTTTGTTTTAAGGTCATTTTATCCAGAATCATAGGCTTTCCAATAAACCCTTGTCGCAACATGATCACGAAAAATACTGGGTGGTAAGCATTTAGTAAGCGGATCCGCAAGCATTAACTTAGTACTAATATGCTTGATACTTATGGTTTGATCCTGGATTCTATCTTTCACAACATGGTAATTAATGTCAATGTGTTTGGCAGCACCACTTGACTTGTTGTTATTTGCATAAAAAATTGCAGAATCATTATCGCAGTATAAAGTGAGTGGTTTAGAGATGCTGTCTACCACTCTAAGTCCCGAGATAAAATTCTTAAGCCATACAGCCTGCCCGGTGGCCTCATAACATGCCACAAACTCAGCTTGCATCGTTGAAGATGTCGTAAGGGTTTGTTTAGAGCTTTTCCACGAGATAGCTCCTCCAGCGAGTGTGAAGATATAACCTGACGTGGATTTCTTAGTATCAACACATCTCGCTAAATCTGAATCTGAATAACCAAAAACTTCAAGGTTATCAGAACTCTTATATGTGAGCATGAAATGCTTAATAGCTTGCATATAGTGCAAAGCTTTCTTAACGGCCTTCCAGTGGTCAGGTCCTGGATTTAACTGATATCTGTCAAGCATCCCGGTTACAAAAGCTAAATCAGGGCACGTGCATACTTGAGCGTACATAATACTTCCGACAACTGAAGCATAAGGAACCGACTTCATCTGATCAGTTTCATATTGGTTCCTTGAACATTGAAATGTCCTAAACTTATCGCCCTTAACAATAGGGGCAGGCGAGCCAGAGCATTTATGCATCTATGCAGTTATCAACTTCATTTTCCTTAAAACTAAAACTCCTTATGATCTTATCAAATATGGATTTCTTAAATCGATATCCCATATTGTCGGGACCCGGAGCAACAACTCTGAAACCCTCTATGTTAATCGCACTATCCCAGGAAAGCTTAGTGCACACAGTGAAAACAAAGACAAATATCATGCATAATGATAAATTTTATTTAACTAAATATGAGCCTGATGGCCAAAGTTTACAATAACAGCAGAAGATAACAGCGGAAGAAAAACAATAAGCAGCAGCCCATCCAGCCTTCCCACAAGGCGAATGACTGTAAGACGTGGCCTAGTCGTAATCCTCACCGAAGTCGTCGAAGGCTTCCTCTGAAAGAATTAAATTTAGCAACATGAGTACAAACGTACTCCACAAGTTACACCAGGAGGTTTAACAGAGTTAATGCATGCATATGGAATATCAAAGGAAGCCATAATACTGTTAGTTTGCATAAAAGACAACATTGAAGTAAATATCATAAACTAAGTGCGAAAACTGAATTTGATACAGTAAATAAAACGACATTGTAATCAGAATAAGTAACGTTAGTGCAGGTCCATCCCCAACACCAACCTATCCACGGGCATCCCACCCGGACCAACTTTTCTCAAAACAAACTCGTATGGATTCCATCCATCCATACGTTTTTTTCCAAAATCTCTCATGGATTCCATCCATCCATAAGGTTTCATAAAACATTTTCAAAAACTAAATCTAATCCGTGAAAAACTTTACTCAGCTTGCCCATGACCGTGGGCATGGCTATCCAGGATAGGTTATACACTCTGCAGAGGTTGTACGACTTTACCCACAAGATATGATAATCTCATATTGTCACCACTACACGCTTCCTTAGGCGCGATCGAGAAAATCATAACAAAGCATTTACAATGATCCATTGCCAACATAATCACGCCGCCACTAAGGTTTCACCACAGCATGAATCCACATGCTGGAGCCCTCTCTTGTGCCATGTGAGACTTCTCACGGACTACGCTGCGCCCACATTCAGTGTAGGGCCCCAGATTTTACTATCTGGAATCTTCTGTGATTTAATGCACTATTCCCTGGATCAGAGATAGTGCTCACGATACGAAAATGAATATCAAATACATACCATGCGAAAGCATAAATAAAATAGTAAACTTACTCATGGGACTGTTAGGCGAAACCGAGAAATTGCGGCAATGGAAGAACGAAGCACATGTGTGGGACCTTCGAGACATGCCCACAGTACCAATTGAGGTTTGCAACCTAGCCCTCGACATCATCATCTTCTTTATCATCATGACCAAAAGTTTTGCTGAGGCTCAGTGATATGATTCTTGAGTCTGGATTTGTTGTGAGAGCGAGTGTGAGCACACTAACCACCGTGTTCATGAGCCAATACATAGAATGCAAATATATAGTATGCATGGCTTAGCAAAGGAAAGGCTCGAGTTGTTTTCTTTGCCAGAAATTGCTTTTGGTAGCATTGTTATTATCAAACCATAGTGTTATTGCTGCTACCTAGAACTTCACACGGCGATTGCCATAATTGACTCACTCCACCAAATGCCATAATTGACTTAATCCACCCAAGGCACAATTTCTTTACTAATTGTTGTCTAAGAATCCAAACAGTGAGTGGCATCATTTAGTTAACCCACTAATCATATACTTTCTATAT
Source organism: Bonia amplexicaulis (assembly GCA_036346245.1). Lineage (NCBI taxonomy): Eukaryota > Viridiplantae > Streptophyta > Magnoliopsida > Poales > Poaceae > Bonia > Bonia amplexicaulis. Next base: position 27,261,480 of record CM070736.1, read on the forward strand.
ATTTATTTTGAATCCACCAATACTTTTTGTATTCCAAATTTCTTAATAATCCAATCTTGTAATCGCTATCCACCAGCTCCTCACCTCTGAATTCTAATGATTATCTAACCTGGTTACTTTTTAATCCACCGAAATCATTCATACCAGTACTTTCTAATCATTCAATCCTTTCTGCTAATCATCCGAAACCATAATATGCTTTTTCCATAATCAACCTTATTTGTCACTAATTGTCTCTAACTAATTTATCAATATTTCTCCACCGAGAATATCATTAATCAAGTTTATACTCCAATTGTCGTATCTCCCAGTTTTCTCAAATTCAATTCATCCATCTAGATCAAGTCCAACTAATCTCATTAAATCCAGCAATTACATTTACACTCTTCTAATTCCCCAAAATCATTGATCCAGATTATACCCCGGTAATTATTATTATTCCTCCGATATACTCAAAAATTCAATTCCTCCGATATACTCAAAAATTCAATTCCTCCTTCTGGTATTTTGATCAAATCCTATCCATCACATTATTCCCAGCCTCTTTCAAGACTTCATACTATTTGTCCGTATCGTAATCCCGTAATTTCCCTTGCACTTCCTAATTCTCCAAAAACCATTGAAATCATCCATTTGTCATATCAATCCATTTAAGCTCTACCAATCTATTTCTCCTAAAACTCTTTCTATCATTCCCCTTTTTTTTATGATCGACATGAATCCACCATCTTTATGCGTTTACCCCAAACGACCATCTTCTGTTCTTACGACTCTATTTATTCTTCCTGATATTTTATTTTATGAGAAGTATTATCATTGTTTTGCTTTTGAAATGCAATACATAGAAATTCCCTGAGACTTAGCAGTTTGCACAAAACATAATGTGTACGAGAATGCAATAACATTAGCGATTCAGATTCCATCCACCGTTACATTGCATCTGCATCATATGCTTAATCTTTCAGCGTTATAGCCGCTTACATTATCACTGGGGCGACACCCAGAACAACACAAATCAGGGCCTTGCACTGCCCTTCACCTTTCCATTTTCACCCACAAATCATTTTGAAACATAACTATATCTGGTTAAGTTCCCATGTCCGCCCATGACCGTGGGCACGGCTATTCGAATAGTTTTGACTCTGCAGAGTTTGTACATTTTCACCACAAGAGACAATCAACTCGTTGCCCACACGATTCCTTAGACATGTGGTTGAGCGACCATCACAAAGGATCTGCTCAAAATATCTAGCTCCTTTTGTCATCTCACCTTATGGGCTTCTCCCACTTGCGGTTGGTCCCATCTATGCACGGGATGTTCCCCACAGTTACTAACGCAGCCGGGCTCCCCTTCCCGCAATGCTAAAACAGCTAGAAAACTTCACCCTCCCCTTGGTGTCCCTTTAGGCCTCCCCTTGCCCTTGCTTATCCAATTCAATCCACTACCAGTGAGATGAGTCCGGGAGTTTCGATAAATTTACTTAGCCAAGTTGTACTTTACAGACTTGTGGTTGCACTATTTTACATAGGAGGTCATGACAAGATTCAGTCCTTAGTGGTATCTGGGTGGTTCTACCACTAACCGTATTGTGCTTCCACCGCACCACTCACACACCATCGAACCATCCGCCCAGATACTAAGCAAGTAGGGTTTTGGGAACATAAAATAATCATATCGAACATATACCAGTCATTACCACCATGACTGCCCCACCAAATTTTTCTCATGATTGTGTGATTCTTGCCACGCCCATGAATATCTATGCAACACTACGCATGGCGTATAAATTACGGACTTATTTTCAAAAGGTTACTATCATAATTTCGCTAGGGCGACAAGGTTCATATATTCAAATATTCAACAAGGGGATGTACTATTAATCAAGGCAAACAATGGGCATATAACTAGGATCTTAAATGAAACATGTATTTGTACATGAAATAATAGCATGCATTTTGATAAGTTAAACAAAAGTAATTTGCAGAAACTGTAGGTTCAACATGATCAAAGTATTGACTCGCCTGGCGCGGTTTACCGCGGGCTTTAGCTCACACGATGCTTTCTCTTGAGATTCTACTCTTTATCTTCACTTTGAGCTTGATCTCACTTGACCCACTGAATCTTCACGACCCCCAATTTCTAATTCTGCGACAAACAACAGAATCCAAATAAAGGCAAATAACTCAAAAGACCCAAATAAATCCGAATAAACTCAATTTAGTTTTGTTATGAGTTAATGGTCGGTTCGGGTGGTTCGAGGCAAGGTCGGTGGTAGAATACGATGACTCGGTCTTTTTATTAATAATCTCTTTTTCTTATTTGTATATTTATTTAGGAAGTTCCATGAGTCAGGTTAGACTTATGATTTCATCTGGGCAATGTCTGCTAGTTAGGGTTCTATTTCAATATTAGCACTAACTTTGTCTTTACACTTTATCTAAGATGACACTTTAGAGTTTGGACATTTATTCCAATTATTATTAAGGGTATCTTTACATAGCTTGAATAATTAACCCAAAGCCACAACCCTTTAAATAATTTAGATTCTAAAATAACTACTAAAGACACCTAATGCATTCATTATGAGGACTAATCCAACTTTAACCCTCACACTATTACTTTCACCTCCTATTTAAATTTTATGAGCTTCCTAAAATTATTTTCTAAATTCAAATAAGCTTCAAAAATTATAATTTTGGTCCCATTGGACAGATCTTAAATTTAGATGAATTTAGAAATTTGTTTCATTCAATTTGGAGTTAAAATGAATAAGTTATACTCATCTAAAGCCTTTCGGTTTAGTTAAATAGCAAAATTACCAAAGTCTGACATGGGACCCATCGTCAGCAGCCCAGCGTGGCGCCGACACGTGGGGCCGGGCAGCGGCTCACGCTCTCGCGGCGCCGACAAAGCGGGCCCATCGGCAGCGGCGCCTCTCTCTCCCTTCTACCTCGGCAGCGGGCCCGATGGCGTTGGCACGCGACGCATGCTATCGCCGACACGTGGGGCCCACCGCAGCTAGAAAATAAAGAATGGGCTCGACCTCAGCGCGGCGTGAGCGGGGCTCGAGCAGCGGCCGAGGGAGCCCGGGGGGGAGAGAAGAGATTTGCGGTGCTAGCCAAGTGGGTGGGGGAGGCATTGCCTACCCATATAGGGTAATATACCCTCTTAACCCATCCGCGGGGGAGGGGGCCGGGCAGAGGAGGCTCCGGGCCGAGGGAGGGCGGTGGCTTCGCCGGCGGGAAGCGGCCGGGGAGGCTGCGGCGACAGCCAAAATGGAAACCCATGGGTAAGAGGAAGCCCCTGGGGGTGGCGGCTCCGACCAGGAGGCGCTGTGGTGGGCCGGCGGCGGTGGAGGAGCAGCTGGGTGCGGGGAGACCGTTAATGGCGGCGATGGCCGGAGTGAGGAGGGGGCGGAATGGGGGTAGCGCAAGGAGTAGTAGGCCACGAGAAACTCACCCCGGTGGTCGACGGAGCCGGAGAAGGGCCGAGGCATGCCGGCGGCGGAGGCCATGGGCTGCGCGAGCTTGCGCATGGCGCCGGCGAGCTGGGGTGGAGGAGGAGCTCCGGTGGCAGTTTAGGGAGGTTCGTGGCGGTGCGGAGATGCTCCACCAGCAAAGAATCGACAGGAAGCCGACCGATGCAGCGGCAGCGGTGGGAGTGGTGGCGGCCGATTTCGGGGAAGAGGGCCACTCCGGCGTTCTCGGGGCATTTGGGGCGATTCGTCGTGGTGGGAGGATGAGGGTGCGCAGATGAAGACGTTGGTGGGCTTCAATGCCATTTATAGGAGCCGAGGGAGGCGGGGCAGGGAGCAGCAGAGCGAAGAGGCGGGGAAAAGAACGGAAAGAGGGCAAGAAAAGAAAGGGGGAAGGCGCGTAGGGACTGGGCGGCGAACGCAGGGATAGGGGTAGCGCGGCGACGCGACTTGGCGACGCGACGGGACCTGGCGCGATGACGAAGGGGGAACAGTGGCTCAGAGAGTGGAAGCAAGCTACCAGCAGAGCGTAGAAAAGAGAAAAAAATGAGAGCGGGAGAAGAGTCAGCGCAGTGGAGGAAAGGAGGGGCGTTCGGGCCCAGGGGCAGAGAAAGGAAATGGGAGGGGAAAAGAAAAAGGAGGGGGGAAGGAAAAAGAGTGGGGGCCACATGTAATAGAGAGAAAGGGAGAAAATGAAGGAAAAGAGAGAAAAGCTTAGAATTTGGGTTTTTAATTTGAATTTCACTTTCACATTTAGGATTATGGATTTTGTTTTGAATGACATATCTAAATTTTTGAATGCCCTAAGCTTGGTTTTTTTTGTAACCTAATTAAATTAGAAGGAATTTTTGGTTCAACCCTTTAGAGATATGTTTTAAGATTCTCTTCGGTTTCATTTATTAATCTTGAATTTGAATTCGAGATTCTAGTATTTGAATTCATGGTCTGCAATACCATGTTCCCTTTTTATGATTTATAGGATCTTATTTCTATTTAAGATTATCCTTGATTATTAATTTGCACACCTCAAAACTCAGAAAGATTTCAAATAAACATTCAGAAGAAATTTGAACGTCAGCAAAAATGTAAGAAAAGTTTTGAAAATTTCATATTTTTTAATCTCCAAATTTTGGGATGTTACATTCAGCCTATAGCGAGATCATGTTGGAACTTCACAAATTATTCGACCAGGTCTGTCCCATACCAGACTTGTGGTAGTACGAAAGGGCTTTGCAACATGAGCTCCTGCGCCAGCATTTTCTCGATTTAGGCACCAACCACAAACCCCTTGTGCCTGGCAATCAACATTGCGTCACCAAACGACAGTGCATGCCAGCAAGCACCCACCACTCTAACCAGTTGCTTAAGTCTAAACCAATTTTATACTTTGTTTGAAAATAATTTTATAAACATTTCTGACTCACCAAAGTCAAGAATACAAGATAAAAGTTTATCATTTTATGTTAAAGATTGTTCCAACCATAATATTCTCAGCATGGCTAAGCATTTTTACCAAATTTCTAGTTAACACTATTGTACTAACTAGGTTTTATCTAGGTTTGACAAGGTATAATGGTATTTAATGTCAAATTTGGCTGTCCAAGGAATTTGGGTATAACTATAGTTCAAAACTGAATTTTAAACTAACTTGAATAAAAGTAAGCATGCATAATAATTTAAAAACAACATAAATAATTTCAAATAATGGGGTCAACATGATCAAAGGTGTAACTTGCCTTGATTGACGACTTGGTTCGGATCGCTGAAGTCGTTCTCTCCGAGATCGCCAAAATCTATACGCGAAGAACCAAACAAATAAAATTCAAACAAAATTCAAATAAAATTCCAAAATTGAAAAATAGTATATATTTGGGTATTTAAGGATTTTAGAAGAATTTAGAAATTTGAACGGCTCAAAACGGAGTTAAAATGAGTAAATACGGGCTTCCGGAAGTTTGAAAGAGAGAAAAAGGAAAAAGCTGATTTTAAGAATTATTTTTATACTGAAAAAGATACTTATGACATCATCAGAAATTAAACAATTTAATAAAAAGATGACGTGGTGAGGGTGAGGTGGCGGCCACGTGGGCGCCAACGCTGCCGCGTGGTCGCCACGTGGTGAGGTGGTGACGTGGTCGGCCGAGCGGCACGCGCTGAGGCGGCGGTAGAGGAGGCGGTGGGAACCTTAGTGGCGGTGTGATTATGTTGGCAATGGATCATTGTAAAGGCTTTGTTATGATTTTCTCGCCGCACGCCTAAGGAAGCGTGTAGTGGCGACAACACGAAATTATCATATCTTGTGGGTAAAGTCGCACAACATCTCGCATAGTGTATAACCTATCTCGGATAGCCGTGCCACGGTCATGGGCAAGGCGAGTAAAGTTTTCACGGATTAGATTTTGTTTTTGAAAATGTTTTATGAAACCTTATGGATGGATGGAATCCATGAGAGATTTTGGAAAAACGTATGAATGGATGGAATCTGCACGAGTTTGTTTTGAGAAAAGTTGGTCCCGTGGGATGCCCGTGGATAGGTTGGTGTAGGGATGGACCGCACTAACGTTACTTATTCTGATTACAATGTCATTTTACTTACTGTATCAAATTCGGCTTTCGCACTTACTTTATGATATTTACTTCAATGTTGCCTTTTATACAAACTAATCGTATTATGCCTTCCTTTGATATTTCATATGCTTGCATTAACTCTGTTAAACCTCCTGGTGTAACTTGTGGAGTACGTTTGTACTCATGTTGCTAAATTTAATTCTTTCAGAGGAAGCCTTCGACGAGTTCGGTGAGGATTACGACTAGGCCACGCCTACGCTTATTCGCCTTGTGGGAAGGCTGGATGGGTCATTGCTTATTGTTTTTCTTCCGCTGTTATCTTCCCCTGCTATTGTAAACTTTGGCCATCAGGCTCATATTTAGTTAAATAAAATTTATCATTATGCATGATATTTGTCTTTGTTTTCAGTGTGTGCACTAAGCTTTCCTGGGATAGTGCGATTAACACAGAGGGTTTCGGAGTTGTTGTTCCGGGTCCCGACATATATGCTCCTGGACTTCCACGACAAAACCTTCCGGTTGAGCCATGTAAGCATTCTCTTGCAAGTCGCCATTAAGAAATGTCGTCTTAACATCCATCTGATGTAGCTCTAAATCATAATGAGCTACATGTGCCATAACAATTCTGAATGAATCTTTAGTTGAGACAGGAGAAAAAGTGTCATTATAGTCAATCCCCTCTCTTTGTGAGAAGCCTTTTGCTACAAGTCTCGCTTTGTACCTTTCGATATTTTCCTTAGAGTCATGTTTGGTCTTGTAGACCCATTTACAACATACTGTTTTGACTCCGTCAGGAATTTCTAATAAGTCGCATACATCATTAGTGCTTATAGACTTTAGTTCATCCTCCATGGCTTCAAACCATTTAGAAGAATGTTCACTCATTATGGCCTCCTTATAAGAGGTGGGATCATCTATCTTCCCTAAATCATTAATATCCTCATTCATATAAACAACATAATCATTTGGGATGACAGATCTTCTCTCCCGCTGTGATCTTCTAATAGGTACAGCAGTTATTTCAGAAGGATGTTGAGGCTCATCATCAGGTGCAACATTAGGAATTTCAGATACCTCAACAGTGGGTGCAACAACAGTATTCTCTATTGAAGGTGCAACCATCTGAGGCACATGAATAAAAATCTCTGGGATGAGCGGTGAAGGAACATAAACCCGCTTCTCCTCAAGATCTATTTTCATGGGCTCCAGGTCCTCGTTATTTTCTAAGAACACAGCGTGTCTTGTTTCTACAAACTTAGTTATCCTTTTAGGACAATAAAACCGATAACTTTTAGATTTCTCAAGGTATCCAATAAAATGGCAACTTACTGTCTTAGGGTCTAATTTCCTAATATGTGGATTAAATATCTTAGCTTCAGCACGACAACCCCACACTCGTAAATATTTCATACTCGGTTTCCTCCCAGTCCATAATTCATAAGGTGTTTTGGGTACTGATTCTTCGGGAACCCGATTAAGAATATGTCTTGTTTGTCTTTAGTGCTTCCATCCACAAGCCAATTGGTAAACTAGAATGGCTAAGCATGCTCCGTACCATATCCATAAGTGTACGATTGCGTCTTTTAGCTACACCATTCTGCTGAGGTTTGCCCGGTATAGAATATTGGACAACAATGCCATTTTCCTGAAGTAACTTAGCGAAAGGGCCAGGAATTTACCCATAAGGGGCATGTCTTCCATAATATTCTCCCTCACGATCCGATCTTACCACTTTAATTCTTATGTTGTACTGATTTTCAACTTCAGCCTTAAATATCTTAAATTTATCAAGTAATTCAGATCGGTCTTTAATGGGAAAAATATAACCATAACAGGAGAAATCAGCAGTGAATGTGATGAATGAATCAAAATCATCCACAGATGTCATAGGAAAAGGACCACAAATACCAGTATGTATTAATTCTAATAGTCTTGTACTGCAAGTAGCTCCCTTCTTTATTTGTTTTATATATTTTCCTTTAATGCAATCAATGCAGTGGTCTGAGTCAGAGAAATCTAATGGGTGGAGAATTTCTTCTTTAATGAGACGCTTCATTCTCCCCCTCGAAATGTGGCCTAAACAACAGTGTCACAATTTCGAAGAAGTCTCATTATTCTTTTTACTCTTAGCATCACACATATTCAAAGATACAGAAGATTCACTAAGGGAAAGCATATAGACCTTGTCTTGTCTAAAGGTAAGACCAACATCATTTGAATGAAACTTAATAATGCATTTATTGTCACCAAAAATACATTTAAAACCTTCAGCGTCCAATAAAGAAATTGAAATCAAATTCCTCCTGATAGAAGGAACATAAACTACATTATTGAGACGAAGTATGAAGCCGCTATCTAAGACTAATGAAACAGAACCAACTGATTCTACTTCGGCTTCCTTTCCATCCGCGACTTTCAGACTTCGCTCCCCCTTTCTTAGTGTTTTCACGGTAAGGAATCCCTGTAAGACTTGGTAACATGCACAGTTGCACCTGAGTCAATCCACAAAGCATTAAGAGAGAAATCAGCATAAAGTGTTTCATCAATGAAAGTTATTGTATCATTACCCCTTTTGGCGAGCCACTTTAGGAAACCAACACAATCTTTCTGAAAATGCCCTGGCTGCTTGCAGAAGTGACATTCCCCCCTTTAGATGCTCCAGTGGGAGCAACATGAGGCTTATGTGCATAGAACACTTTAGACCCCGACTTATCTAAGTTAGTTCTAGGGGAGAACTGCATCTTCTTCTTGGATTTGAAGTCCCCTTGGAACTTCCTTTTGTGAGAGCCACCAACATGAAAAGCAAAATCCTTCTTTTTTGTTCTTATTCTCTCTTCCTCCTGGACACACATGGCGATCAAATCACTCATGCTCCATTTTTCTTTCTGAGTATTGTAATTAATCTTAAATGTTGTGTACTCAGAAGGAAGAGAAGTCATAATAAAATGTACTAGGGAACCATCAGATATCTCCATGTCCATGCCCTTGAGTTTTTCTGCCATATCAGTCATCATCATGATATGCTCTCTTATGCTGCCGGACCAATCATATTTAGAGGTTAAGAGCCTCTGAATTAAAGTACTGGCATAAACTTTAGTGGAGCCTTTAAATTTCTCCTCGATTGAAGCCATGTACTCCTTAGCATTTTCGAAATTGGGGATTGCTCCCCTAATCATTAGTAATAAGCGATTAGACCGTTCCTATTTTTCAGTATTAGCCTCATAAATTTTCTTTTTCTCAGCAAAATTCTCCTTACCTTCGGTGGGGTGAACGGGAATGGCTACCCTTAAGGCATAGTCAAGGTCCAAAACACCAAGGACAACATGAATTCGTTCTCTCTAGGTGGGAAAATTGCTCCCCGTGAGCTAATCAATGTTATCAATTGTGGCGGCAACGTTTGACGCATTAAGTGCTGAATTTCAAAATACAGGGCAAAAATTAGAAATATCATAAAGATATATATTGCATGTAATTAACCCTACGTTGGTCTGATTAATAACATGCAAAAAATTACAGTTCTAATTCACATCACTGTTGGGCAGAAAATGAAAAGAACTTAATTTTAAATGGTGACATATAATTATAAACAACGTTGGTCAGAATATAACCATATGCATACATAATGCCAAAATTAAGCATAAAATCTCTAATTAAAATATCTCGTTGGTTCAATTTTAATCAGAGATTATACATAACAATATAGTAATGATACATCATAATTTGGGCCACCGAAAAATAATTAAATAGTGCACAAAAATAAACTAAAATAAAAGGAAATACACTGAAAAAGAAAATTAAAAGCACTGCTGAAAAAACAGCCCCATAAAAATTCGGCCCAAAAAATATGCTTACGGTCCACAAAAAATCGCGCACCGGGGAAAAAAATCCCGCACGGGCCACTTCACGCGTGCACGGGCGCGGCCCAAAATGCACCCGTACGGCCCACAAGCGTCGGTGACCCAGCCATCGCGCCTCACGTGCGCACCATCGGATATCGATCCGATGGCCGAAAATGTGTCTCACGCGCGCAAGCCGTCTGATGGCGATCGAACGACCGAGATCATGATCGGCCCATCCAGCGCATCGTCCCGCAAAAGAATGATCGTCCGATTTGATCGGACGGCCGAAGACGCGCGCGACGGGGATATAACACCGAAAAAACCTAACCCTAGCCCCATTTTCAACTCTGTGGCATCCCACAACTCTGTGGCGGACTTGAAGTCCATATACACATCATAGAGCTGATCTTCCAGAACAGTCAGAATGCAGCCAAGAGCAGTATTGTTTGCATTTTCAAACTGCATGAACTGATCAATCGTAAATGGATACTGCGGGTGGATAACCCACCACGGCCCTAAAGACATGAGCCGAAACTTGGCTCTAGTCTGCCATCTACGAAAGTTCTGACCAGAAAACCTCTCAGGTTTCATCGCATCAGAAGAATTAGCCATTTCTGTATTGCAACAAAATTTGCATTAAGGTTTCTGGATTGTTGGATATGTGGGCAATATTTTAATTCCAAATTTTAGTAGGAGACAAATACAATAAACTAATGATGTAAAACTCACAACTAACAGCAGGCTACTCATCATACTTCAGAATATACTCAACAAAAATATAGTAACAAAGGCGAACGTGCGCACGAACGACTTACTTGTTAGCCTAAAGAAGAACAGGAAGTCGCGTAGGCTTGACGTAGTGCAGAACGTAGATGTCGCAGTGCAGTGAGCGGTCGCGCAGATGCGCTGCCCAGAAACCTTATTGCCGCCCCCGTGCAGGTACTCTCTGCGGCAACGGTTCGCAGATAACCGCTCTCCCTCCTTCCAGGTCCACGCCGGGAAGATAGGTCGACGAGGTTCAGACAGCACAGTACTCGAGCATAGAATCATAAAGAAGAAGGAAATGGAGGCAGTGAGTTTCTCGTACATACTCTGGACGTCTCTAGGCATATAAATAGACAGACTGATAACTAACATGATTAAAACAACCATTTACCTACTGGTAACTGACACATTCAACCAGTCATTTATCCACTGGTAACTGTCTGTCATCAAAACCCCAATAAAGCCTCAAATTCAAACGTTTGAATCTCATTCAAATACAGAGAGAGTGGTGCAGAGTTCAGCAAAAATAGAGATGGACTTGGTCTGCCTCAAAGTCACAAGTCACGCGATTTTCACGCGAAAATACGCGTATACGCGCGTGTGTGACTAGACAGAACGCTCCACATACCATCTCTATACATATTCAAGGAGTTGTGAGGACTCTACCTTATAAATTGGTCTTTCTCACCTTTTCTTAACAATATGGTACTAAACCATACATACTTTGGAATTAAGAAAATAGACCATAATTAAATGGGCCAATTTCTAACTACACCTTCCTTGACAGGGAGTGATGGAGCATTCCCATCCCCTGACATCTTGATTTTCCTTGTTCACGTTCGGGAGCGCCTCTCTCTGCCTCCCCACCCCCAGCCGGGGAACCTTACCCAATAATGAGTAAACACAGAAGTTGAAGAACTGGTTCTAATCACCAAGATAATGGTGAGTAAATATGCAAAATTGAGAAATAGGAAGACATGTATTCAAGGGGATATAGAAATTAAATTACACGTATGAGGATATTTTCCAGCCAACAGCAAAATCCGTAAAAAAAAGCACCACAAAAAACTTTAATAGATGCATCACATCGTCCAAGGTGCCGTGTCCTAGGCGGAAAGAGACGCATGGACCAAGGTGCCTGCACCGCGCGAGCCGAGGAATTCCGCGCGAGACGAGGCATGAAGACCGAGGCAAGGAGGTTTTTGCCGACGGCCGCCGTTTGTCCAAGCTCTGATTGATTACGTTTGTCCAATAGAAATTCTGGCTGTGCTGATTGATTACGTCTGCTTCACGCTGGTAGGTGGAGTTGATCTCGTGACTTGATGGATCAATGTTGATTTCTCTCGGTCCGCGCGCAAGATGACCGAGGACGGCGAGAGTTTTCGTCACGCCGGCTCCGAACCTGAGCGTGACTCCGAGCCTTTGCTCTGATAGTTGGGTTTAGAGAAAACCAACAATCGTAACCGTCATCTATAATATAGGGTCTATTTTTTTTACTACAACTTATAATTTTTTATTAAATTTTTTAAATTTTAGCTGTTTACGACAGAGATTACAAAGAGAGATATACTCACTTACGATTTTGGTTGGTACAGATATTAGAATTTTAACATGTACTATAATTAACTTGTAGATCCCAAATTGAAAAAAAAATACTTCATTTAAAAGTTAAGTACTGTAGCAAAAGCTAAAAGCCATTTTTAGAAACCATATATAGGGCCTGTTCTTTTCGGTTGTGGCTTATGAATTTTGGCTGAAATTTTTGAATTTTGGTGCTTACGGTACAGATTACGGAAAGACAGATACTCACTTGTAATTTTGGTTAGTACAGATATTGTGTTTTTAATGTGTAGATCGTTTAACTTGTAGACCCCTTCTTAAGAAAATACTCCGTTTAAATGTTAAGTACTATAGCAAAAACTAAAAGCCGCCACCTTTTAAGGTAAAGAATATGCCAATATATAAAAGAGAAGCTAGATATGGATTCGGTGATAAATAAATTGCCGGAATTCTTTCGTAGCACCAGTTAACTTGCCATAGTATGTCAGATCCGTGTACACATCATTTAAAAAGATGGAATACCATCCGAGACTATAGTGAATTTTGGGCAAAAATGACACTATGGATCACCAGAATATCAGATCTAACCTCCTAACAGTAGTAATTTCATTTTTAGCCCTGTAACAATGAAATCGTGCGGTCCTCAACCGCATGACCACTGTTTATGTACTAGTCGTGCGGTCGGGTACCGCACGACCACACTGTTTATCCGTATTTTTCCCGTTTAGTGTTCATTTGAATTTTTAAATATATCAAATGAGTTCAAAAAATTACAAAATTTATGTACAGCCTCCTGACACAACGTTCCTCGCGGTATAATGTTTGAGGAATTTTATCCATGGCAAATCTTGCTCAAATATTTATACAATTTTGATATTTTTATGAGTTTTTACATATAGCAAATGAGTTTCAAAAAATACGAAATTTTATGTAAAGCCTCCTAATACAGTAATAGTTATTATGTAATATTTTGGAAATTTTATGCAGTCCAAATTAGCCACGTTTGTTCGGATTAACGTGTGGTCTAGACAAGACCAAAGGGGCAGCTTTGCTCAGTGACAAAACAAAAAGGGTAGCTTTACACAGTTTGTTGTAACCAAATCTTGTGCATCGTGTTATTTCCAAGTTTATTATGAAATCTATTTTAATTAGCAACATAAAATGTCATCGTCTTTTCGCATTCAATTCTTCGCGTGCTCCATATCACTTTCTTTCCAACTTACCAGTCATTCCTATTCTAGTCGTTCACATAAAAGTTTTCATGAAATTTCTTGCACTACAAGTCTACAACAACATAACATGATAGCAAAATATTTTTACGAATCGAACATATTTTTTACTGTTCACAATGTGCGAAAATCACAAATAGATCAACCATTACACCGCACTACAGTTTACCTCTGTACGTACATGTCATTCAGGGCTCAGTCGTCCCTACAAAATTCTTCTAAAAATTAACCGCACTATAAAAACGCACGGCGATCGTACCGTTAAGAACCTATGAAAATCGCAAACGGACCAGTCTACCTATATTGTCTACCATTTTATTTAAAAAAAATAACAATCTAAAAAATATTCCATACATGTATCATCTACACTGCATAAGTAGTTTTCAAAATATATTTCATAATATTTTGCACCTCCTCTTCTATATTAAAAAATTGCTGCAGACTCCAAACAAAATAAATTATACATGAATATGCCTAATATTTATAATTACAAAAAATTTGCACAACCAAGCAAACTCTTATCCACACAAAAATACAATATTTAAATCTCATTACAAGCACACAAACGTACAAACGCATGCAGTAGCTAATCCGAAAATACATTGTGCATGTACTGTAGACATGCAGGTCGTGCGGTCGAGGACCGCACAACTTGGACAAACATGGCTAATTTGGACCGTATAAAATTCCCAAAAAATTATATAATAACTATTACTGTATGGAAGGCTTCACATAAAATTTCGTAATTTTTGGAGCTTGTTTGCTATATGTAAAAACTCATAGAAATATCAAAATTGTATGAATTTTTGAGTGAAATTTGCCATGGATAAAATTCCCCAAACATTACATCGCGAGGAACGTTATGTCGGGTGGTTGTACATAAATTTTCGTAATTGTTTGAGCTCATTTGGCATATTTAAAAATTCAAACAAAAAGGTCGTGCGGTCCCTGACCACACGATTTCACTGTTACAGGGCCACAAATGAAATTACTGATGTTAGGGGGCTAGATCTAGTATTTTGGTGATCCATAGTGTCATTTTTGTCCAAAATTCGACTATAGTTCGGTTTTTAAAAAACTCTAATCCATGTGCTTGATGGCCTCCTATCATAAAGCAATAGCTTGGAAACAATGTGATTCCATACTAGCTCAGCTTTCGTATAGGTGTACACTATATAATCGAAGATATGAGTTGTTGATAGATAAAAAAAAGCAAGTCCATGAATTTGTAAGTACAAATAGAAATCCTGCAGGATATGTATAGGAGTAAGGCTGGGTTGTGTGTATGAACAGGATTCATTTGGAAATTATGGGGATATTAAAAACAGGTCCTAATTTGTACTAACTGTTCAATCGATGTACTTTCTCACAGCCCTCGGAGCACCAAAAGGTGCGCTCAAAATTCTCAACAGATACACCAAACAGTAACTTTGGGCCAGCTCAGAGCAGTTAACTAGCGGCAAGTGCAAGATTAATTGGGACAGAGTATGCGGACTTACACACCTTGGAGACCTCACCTCCTAGACCTAGAACGATTTATCAGAGCTTTGAGACTTAGATGCTTGTGGCACGAATGGGGGCTAGAAACAAACCTTGGCAAGGCACGCAAATCATGTGCGATGAGCATGGTTGCCTATTCTTCGTAGAGACCACTTCCATAATAATTGGAGATGGCAAAACGGTGGCCTTTTGGAACTCTGTTTGGGCACAAGGAAAGCAATTGCGAGACATTGCGTTAAACAACTTTCGAGTATCCCAGAGGAAGAACCGCTCCTTACAAGATGCGGTAATGGAGAATAAATGGGCTAGAATATTAGAACTGTCTGGTTGGGCTTACAATGCAATACATACAAGAGCTCATCGCGATCTGGAGCCACATCTCCACTATTAACCTTCAGCGAGGGGTGGATGACAAAATGATATGAAGCTAACTCCGAATGAAGTGTGCACATCGTCTTCAACATACAAAGCTCAATACTTCAGAGCCACAAAGACCACCATGAAACCCCTAGTATGAAAAACCTGAGTGCCTTAGAAATGTAAAATTTTTGCCTAATTGACGATATAGAATAGGCTTTGAATGGCAAATCGTCTGTTCTCGAGAGGGTGGCTCAACCACTCAACATGCCCCCGATGCAAGCACACGCCAGAGTTGGCCATTTATCTTTTGGCCGAATGTCGATACACGACAAGAATTTGGACCGCCATTGCGTACTAGAACGCTTGGGATTCCATCAATCCAGCAACTTGACATAGCTCCCATTCAACCCGACATTGGTGGGTATCGGTCATTCTAAGACCGGTATGCCGTGAAAAGCGTTGGTGATGATGGTAATGTTGGTTAGTTGGGAAATTTGGAAGGAGCGGAACTCCTGAGTATTTTCGCTCTATTGCGACCACAACTTCGTCCTTGATCGCCAGGATAAAAGAGGAGGCTGAAGTTTGGTCTTTAGTGGGAGCCAACAGGCTAGCAGAGTTCTCTAATCCCTGCATCGTTTTAATAGAACTTGCTCTCTTGGCCTCAGCCCTCTAACCCCAACTAAGTGCAATCTATAAACTTTCCCTCTCAATTAATATAGGGCAGCCCTCTTGCTCCCTATTAAAAAAATGTTCCTAATTTCAAGTGGATGAAAGAAAAGACAAAGAAAAATGATGTAAGCTATCCTCATCCGTTTAGAAGGTCAACAAAAGTAAATTGAAAATTCGGAACTATATTTTTTTTAAAAAAAGTAAAGAACTGTTGAAAAGGAAAAATTGGTTAAGCACTAAAATAAATTCGGAATTTAAGATATTAAAATATTGTAGTATATACATACATGGAAATAAAAAGTGAGAAAATAATATAATGTTCACAGGATGTCTCTACTGCCAGCCTGCTAGCTCCATGTCTACCTTCTCTGCTCCTGTCCTGTCCGATTATAAAACCTTTAAAGTTGGGTGCGGACGTGGCCTGTGTGTGATGACGGGTGCTACTGGTTGAAAATAATCCAAATGACGCGTCTAGTGGCCGGCAAGCCATCGCCGTGCCATCCTTGCCACTGACCCTTGACTCACACCGGCTTCCATGCTACAAATTCGGCCACAAGCACAAGCCGAGGTCAGGTGTTCGATACAGAGAAACAATGCAATTGAGCTCCCAGCTCAGTTACAAATTTTTGCCCTCTTTTCTACCATAGCACACTCTGGAGAGGGTGTAGGCAAACAATGGACATGGTGTTATCTGCAGTCGTCGGCGATCTCGTCAGCCGGTTCATCTCCTTCCTCATCTCAAGATATCATAAGCAGACCCTCGCTGATGACCCGGTGAGGCTGCAGCGGCTGCTCCTCAGGGCCCACACCGTCTTTGAGGAGGCCAACGGGCGACAAATCACCAACCAAGGGATGCTCCTGCAGCTTAATCAGCTCAGGGAGGCCATGTGCCGAGGCTATTACGTGCTTGACACCTTCAACATGCGGGCCATTCGTCAAAAGAGGCGACCAGCCACGGTGAGACAATCCCAACCCTTCCACTCGCAGAAGTTACATGTTGTCTTGGAAAGATTAGAGGCTATACTAGATAATATGAGAGAGTTTATAGTGCTTTTGATGCACTGCCCCCCATAATTCGCCAGCCATATAACACCTATCTGTTTATGGAGAACTGCATGTTTGGCCGGCAAATGGAGAAGGAGAAAATTATTAACTTCTTACTGCAACCTTGTTTATCCGGTGATTCGGTCGTTGTGGATGTCCTTCCTGTCATTGGCCCCTGTGATAGTGGCAAAACAACTTTGGTCAAGTATGTTTGTGATGAGGAGAGAGTGCAGAAACATTTCTCTCAAATATTGAAACTTGACAGCGAAACCCTTGCCGGTGATGATTATCAGAAGTTTGCTTTTGGTAGAAGGTCCCTGATCATCATTGATTTTGTTCGCGACATCATGGATGATGTGACGTGGAGAAGGTTTTACTCTCAGTTTGTCATTGTGCAAACAGTGGTACTAAGATCATAGTTGTCAGTAGAACAGATCAAATTTCAAGCTTAGGCACGGTGCAAGCACTTGGGGTGAATATTTTGAACCAAGAGGAGCAATGGTATTTCTTCAAAGTCCTCGTATTTGGAAGCGCAAACCCGGAGGATTATCTAGCGCTGTCATCCATAGCTAGGAAGATTTTGACGTTGATCAGAGGTTCATTCACCGCTGCAAACGCGTTTACCAGGTTACTGCGAGCTAATCTCAATGCACAATTTTGGTGTCATGTGCTGGAAGTTATCAGCCATGTAGTATACCTGAATTATTCTGCCTTTGGTGAACACCAATGGGACCTTACTAGGAAAGGCCTTCCTTTCTATTGTAAGCCTGGGGATGGCCCTCCACTTCTATGCTTGGTACACGACAATGTGTCACTGATGCAAGAAGAGCTCCCAAAATTCACCATACAGGACTTGATCGATGGAAATAATGTCTACACAGAAGAGAGGATTGATGTGTTACTATGGAAATCTGTGATACCCCCATATTGCGCCTCTATTTTAAGTTGTGCCGTGCAGAAAGCTCCACCAGTTATGCCCAAGCACGGATGCCACAAGAGAAAGGGGGTACATTAGGTATCCGAAAGAACACATGTAGCTATAAAGTACACATTAATGTACACGTGGAATATTGTGGTAGCGTGCATCATTCTCATTTCTCAGGAGAACATGTGTGTGTTTTCTTGGAAAACAATCGTGATGTCTAAAATGTGTTGTTAGAGATTTGATTTGGCTGTGTTGATTTGATCTCAGAATTGTGAGAGCTACTAGACACACGATAGACCTCCTAACCCGATGGTTTGGTGAAACAGGAAACTTAGCCGTTGATTTTAGGAACTAGGAACTGCAACAAAATGTTTCGAGGGTTCTCATTTCCCACTTTAAGCTTTGGTAACAATATCAGAATTTGCCTGCAAAAGAACCTCTTCTCTTTTTTTGTAAGCAAAGGCCACTGGATAAACTGCAGGACTGCATGCATGAAAATGTCTACTACCCGAAAATCTCAAGCATCCAGTCACAAATGTTATATCCCTCTGTTGAATATTTAAAATTTTAAATGGTAGGCATGACATTGAAAAGGAACTCATGCTTTTGACCTATATCATCTAAATACAAACTGAATATACAGTAAAAAAATATAAACATACTGCAAAGGTTTGCCTGTTCTTTTTGGCTGCGGCTCGTGGCTTTTGGGTTGTTTGTGCGAGAGATTACAGATTAACAGAAACTCACGTGTGGTTTTTACCGATATAAATAAAGTCGGTACAGTATGTACTACAATTAACTAGTAGACCCTATCTTAAAAAGATACTTCATTTAAAAACTAGTTACTATAGAAAAATCAAAAAACATCTTTTAGAAGCCGAAAAGAATAGGACATGTATCTCTGCAAGTTGTATGTTCCAGCACCGGTGTGTACTCTGTACACTAGCTACTAAATATCCTCAGTGTTTATGTTCGCTTCTATGACCTCGATGCAAGATCCAACTGACTTCCCAGAAGACATTGCCTCTTCAAGCTGCAATCTAGCCTTTTCATGGAGGCGCAGTATTAGACCGTGTTCAGCACAGCCCATCTGACCTGTGAATCAGGGACGGAGCCAGTAATTAGATATAGGTGGAACAACATAGACATTAATTTGATAGTATCAAAATAATATGTTTCGCAAATTAGTAATATATTTCACAAATTACAATGCAAAGAAAATTACATCTCTATTAACTTAAACTTAGCTCTACGACTACCAGCAAGATCATAGGCCTTAATAATATCATTATTACTAATCTTTGCGGCCAATTCCTTTTCAACATAAATTCAAACAATCTCGTAGAAATACATCTCCCATTGTACTTCGAAGTCGCGTCTTCGCAAGTTTCATAGCTGAAAAACATCTCTCGGTGGTTGCAGTTGAAACCGGAAGAGTTAAGACTAATCTTAACAACCTGTCCACCATAGGATAAGATGAATCTTTACGAGTCTTAACTAGTCCACTTGTTAGATCAGCAAGTGATGGTAATACACTTAGATCTGGATGGTTGCATACATCAAGTTGAAAATATGGCAATTGGCACTGCAATTGAGCTCTTTCTTGACTTGAGAAATCAGCAGGATAATATTTTTCCACTAGAGTGCATATATTTGCTATGTCGAAGGTGTCCAACCTTGGATCCAAAGAGGCACAAAGGGACAAAAGCTACACGCTGAGAGCTGAATCGATCTTCTAGCTCAATCAATTATTGATCAATTGCAACATTAAACACATCTACTTTGTAATGGTGAAAGGTTGTGGTGTTATCATTCTTGTTTCGGGATTTAGTCATATCAACGTACCTACAAATAGGAAGAAATGATGTAACATTCATACTGAAAATCTGAAATAATTTAGGCAAAAGAACATACTTCTTACTCAGATCTGGGATATCAATCTCATGCTTCTCACAAAATGTCGGGACCCCGGATTACCAAATCCGGACCCTCTGCGTATTACTGCACTAGTCCCAGATCAAAGCTAGTGCACACGTTAAACGATGATGATTACATTGCCAAAGGCGAATATTACAATATTATAAAGAGTCCTGACCAAAGGTCTTACAACACAAACGAGGTTTCTAGACCTCACAAATAAACACAAACACAGCGGAAGCAAATTAAACTTTGATAAAATCCCATCAATATGCCACAGGCAATTAACTGGGGAGCGTGACCTAAACGTCTGGAAATCCTTCATCAAATCCAACTGCAAAGTAGTCGAAGCCTCCTTCTTGAACTTCATACTCCTCTGAGAAATATATTTTAGGTGTAGCATGTGAGTACATAAAGTACTCCGCAAGTCTTGGGAAAATGCATTAGATGCAAGGTTTAACAAAGAGGGCTATATGGCTCTTTTGCACAAAGCGACGTTTTATTTCCAATACCAATAACTATTTTTGAAGGCGACAGTTTAACTGAAGTATCATTAAATATTTTTAATCATTAAGATTCTACCACCAAGTTTGATACTACGGGTTCCAACCACCCACACTGGTTCCAACCACCAGGACAAATTCCTCGAGAGTTCCATCCATTCTCGGATTCCCAAAACTTTTATTTTAAACAAAAAATAAAGATTCTACCATGTGAAAGCATTCCTTGCCCGCCCTTGACCGTGGGCACGGCTATTCGAATAGTTTTACACTCTGCAGAGGTTGTACACTTTACCCACAAGAGACAAGTTATCCTAATAGTCACCACGCTTCCTTTGGCATGAGACCCAGATAATTCATTACAAAGCCTTTACCTTACTCTAGTCTAGCTAGACACCACCCGCTGAGGTTTCACCGCTGAAGGGTTAAACCACCGACGAAGCCCCTCTTGCGCCATATGAGTACAAGAACCTCGTCCCTCATCGTGAATAACCAAGTAACCCCGGTATCCACTTTCCATGGTGGTACCTAAACTAGTCTATTATAAGTTAATCGACTAGGTCGTACCCATATAGACATGTGGTTGTACGGTAGTGCTCAGACTGGACAAACACAAGCGTCGGTCCTTAATTGACTAGGGCGGAACATACACTTTTCAAGATCTCGTGCTAACCGCACCAATCCAAACCAACCATCCGCCCTGGTCTAAAACAAATTTTCTTAATTTAATTCATTTCACATGAACAGAGGCAACATCATTTGCCATTCTATTCTGAATATCCAGAAGTCTAGATCATTGAAGTAACATTTCCCATACCAAGGTTACCAACGGTTATAAAGCATGTCTAAGCATTTTACTACCGCTACAACATTTACTATAGTTTTATAATAATCTCATTATTGAGACAAAGGTGATCCTAGGGTTACAAGGGTACATGGTATTCAAAGCTCAATCGAGGGCATAACAATAATTGGGATATCTAATACCTTAAGACAGAAATTAACATTTTATGTAACATAGCAAATGCAATAAATTTAAAATATTCAAAAACATTTCACAATCATAGGTACAAGATGATCAAAGGAGACTTGCCTTCGTGGGTGAATTCACGATTCTCTTGTTATGGTTCGCGAACTCTTCGTCCGGATCGGATTCTACGCAAAACGAGAACACAAAGGACAAATAAATACAAATAAAAGTACAGATATTATAATAATATTACTGGAATGAAGTTTATAAATTTAGATGAATTTAGGAGGATGTTTCAATGGAATCGGAGTTCAAACGAGGGAGAAAAGGGTATTTGAAATTTGAATTTTGAATTTCAAAATATCAAATAAATTTCAAAAATTTGAAAAGATGGCAGAAATGTAAAGATTGAAATTTTTGATGAATTTAGAAATTTGAATGGACTCAATCGGAGTTAGGATGAAAAAGTACGGGCATCAGGAAGTTTAAAAAGAAAGAAAAAGAATAAATTGGATTTTTAGAATTATTTTTCTAAAGGAAATTCTGAATTATGACGTCAGCAGGGAGTTTCTTTTCGGCGAATTATTTTAAACGGAAAATCGGGTTTATGAGCGTCGCATGACGTCGACCCCGGTAAACCCCATCGACGGTGGGTCTCGGTCCATAGACCGAGTCCACAGACCGGTGGTTGGGCGAGGTGGCGCGGAGGGTGGCGTGGCGGCCGGCGGGCGGTGGGCGCCGAGGTGGCGCGGACGTGGCGCCACATGGCGGCCACGTCAAGACGGTGGCCGACCGCCGGGAAGGCGGCGGCGCGCCACGGCAAGACCGGCGGCCGCGAGCGAGGCGGAGGAGAGAGGAGAAGAAGGGAATGCGGTGGTGGGGCAGATTTTACGGGAGGTGGCGGAACCGGTCGGCGGCGAGGAAGGCGGTGGTGGTTCGGGGCTTGGGGCGCGCGGGGATGGGAAGGCGGCGGGGCGGAGGGCTTTGGCGGCGTGGGAAGCCGAGGAGGTGGCGGCGGCGGCACGGCCGAGGCGGCGGCGATTGCTCGCCGGAGGTCGAGGTGGCGGCGGCAAGGGCGCAGTGCTTGGGCGGTGGAGCGGCCGAGAGAGAGGTGAGTGGGGAAAGGTGGAGGAAAAGGGGTGTCCGGGGTTTAAATAAGGCGGAGAGGTGCGGGCGGCACGAATTTGTCATCGGAGGTGGGGAAGGTGGGTGGCGGTTGCGGCGGTTGGGATAAGTGGGGGCACGGGGAAGAGGAAGTGGGCGCGGTGAGTGGGGGTGGTTAGGGGCGGTTGGGGGTAGTGGGGCGCGGGGAGAGAGGGAGAAGAAAGCGGACAGGCGGAGGTGGTTGGCGGCGGCGGGAAGAATGAGGAGGCGGGAAGACGGGCTGACGGGTGGGCCCGACGCGGCAGTGAGAGAGGAGAGAGAGGCGTGGGCGGGCGGGATCGGCCGGGGCGGCGTGGCTGGATCTCGTCCGTCCACGTGGCGGACGCGGAAAGGGGGCGAGGTGGGATGGCGGGGCGACGTGGAGGTGATCTGGCCGTCCACGTGGCGGCCGGAGGAGAGGGAGGGGTTTTTAAATTTTTATTTTTAATTTTTGATTTACAGAAAATACTAGAAAACTCAATAAGCCTCAGAAAAATACAAAATAAACTTCTAAAATTCTAGAAAATTTATATAAGTTTTAGATACCTTTTAGCTTAAATAAAATATTTCAAGATGTTTTGATGATATATTTTCATATTAAAATTTCTTTTAATTCTAAAATTGATTTTAAAAGCTGGAAAACTCGAAAAATTCAAATAAAATCCAAATATTTTAAAATAATTAATTTAAATTTAAATTTTTAAGATTTGCAAAATTTGGGATGTTACAAACCTACCCCCCTTAGGATGAATCTCGGCCCCGAGATTCGGATGGACTGGGAAAAAGATCGGGAAACTCTGATCTCAAATCTTCTTCACGCTCCCAAGTTGCTTCAGACTCGGAATGATTACTCCATTGAACTTTACAGAATTTGATGTTCTTGCTTCTGGTTCGACGTTCTGCTTCATCCAAAATTTTGACTGGGTACTCTGGATATGTTAGGTCCTCCTTTAAGGTCACTTCTCCTAAAGGCATTTGATCTTCTGGCACTCTGAGACACTTTCTTAACTGAGACACATGAAAGACGTCGTGCACATTCGACAACTGAGGTGGGAGATTTAGCTGGTAAGCAACTTCTCCCCTTTTTGGCTAGAACAGGGAATGGTCCAATAAATCTCGGAGCAAGTTTCCCAAAGAACATCGAAACGACGCAAACCCTTGAAAGGTGAAATTTTCAAATACACATGATCTCTGGTATAATTTCTAAAGCTCTTGACGATTGTCTGCGTAGCTTTTCATCTTGTTTGTTTGTTCGTCTTTAATCATCTTGAACCAGACGAACTTGTTCTTCTGCTTGCTTCAACACATCAGGTCCAAATACTTGTCCTTCTCCTGTTTCTTTCCAATACAATGGTGTTCTGCATTTTCTGCCGTACAGTAGTTCAAACGGAGACATTTGTAAACTAGATTGATAGCTGTTGTTATAAGAGAATTCTGCATATGGCAAATTTTGATCCCAGCTAGCTTTATTTGCCAAAGCACAAGCTCTCAGCATGTCTTCCAATATTTGATTTACTCTTTCTGTTTGACCATCAGTCTGTGGGTGATATGCTGTACTGAAATTCAAGTTTGTCCCCAAGAGTTCATGCGACCTCTGCGTAATCTTGATGTGAATTGTGTTCCTCGATCTGACACGATTTTCTTTGGGACTCCATGTAAACAAACTATTCTTGACATGTATAACTCTGCGAGTTTATCTCCAGAGTATGTGGTCTTCACAGGTATAAAGTGTGCAACTTTTGTTAGTCTGTCCACAATAACCCAAATTGAGTAATAACCTGACTTGGTTCTTGGCAATCCTGTTATGAAGTCCATACCAATTTCTTCCCACTTCCATTCAGGTATCTGTAAAGGTTGCAGAAGTCCAGCAGGTCTCTGATGTTCAGCTTTGACTCGCTGGCACACGTCACACAAGGCTACATATTCAGCAATTTCCCTTTTCATACTTGACCACCAAGATCTTTCTTTGAGATCTTGATACATTTTCGTGCTTCCGGGGTGAATTGAGTATCCAGACTCGTGAGCTTCCTTCAGGATTAGTTATTTTATTTCTTTCTTTTCGGGTACAAGAATTCTTTTTCCAAACCAAAGGATAAATTCTTCATCTTCTGAAAAATTTGGTGCTTTACCCTTTTTCATATTCTCTTTGATTTCTTTGACATAACTATTTTCTCTTTGGGCTTCCTTTATCTGGTTCTCTAAAATTGGTTGAATCTCCAAAGTAGCTAGGAATCCTTCTCCTACTACTTCTAGATTGAGCCGCTGAAATTCCTCATGAAGTGCAGGTTGATTGTCTTTGATCATCGATTATTGCAATAGCTTTTTACGCTCAAGGCATCCGCTACTACATTAGCTTTTCTGGATGGTAATGAATTCCACATCATAATCCTTTATTAGCTCCAACCATCTTCTCTGTCTCAGATTGAGGTCAGGTTGAGTGAAAATATACTTCAAACTCTTGTGATCCGTATAAATTTCACAACGGTTGCTGATTAAATAATGCCTCCAGATTTTTAGAGCATGCACAACGGCAGCTAGCTCTAAATCATGGGTTGGGTAGTTACGCTCATGCGGCGCAATTGCCTCAAGCATAAGCTACCACTCTTCCTTCTTGCATCGAACACGACCTAGACCTTGTCGGATGCATCGAGAATACTTCAAAATCCTTCACGATATCGGGAAGGGTCAATCTTGTGCAGAAGTTAACCTCTTCTTGACTCTTGGAAACCGTCTTCACATGATTTACTCCATTCAAACTTCTTTTCTTTCTTTAGTAACTGGGTGAGTGGTCTGGCTAGCTTGGAGAATCCTTCTATGAAGCGACGGTAATAACCTGCTAATCCCAGAAAACTTCTGATCTCAGTTACTGACTTGGGTTGTGTCCAGTTAAGTACATCTGTCACCTTCTCGGGATCTACAGACACTCCTCTGCTGAAATAACATGACCCAAGAAATCTACTTTCTTTAACCGAACTCACACTTCTTGAACTTGGCATACTGGTGGTGTTCTCTGAGTTTTCAATACTATCCTCGGTGTTGGGCATGTTCTTCTTCATTCAGGAATATATCGAATGTCATCAATGAACACGACGACAAACTTATCCAAATATTCCATAAACACCTTATTCATCGATTCATAAAATATGCGGGAGCATTGGTCAAACCAAAGGACATTACTGTAAACTCGTATAACCCATAACGAGTAGCGAATGCTGTTTTTGGTATATCCTGCGGTCTAATCTTCATTTGATGATATCCTGATCGAAGATCAATCTTGGAAAAGACACATGATCCTTTTAACTGATCAAATAAGTCATCTATCCTGGGTAGAGGGTACTTGTTCTTGATTGTTGCATCATTCAATGCTCTATAATCTACACACATACGTAGACTGCCATCCTTTTTCTTCACTAGAAATACTGGTGCTCCCCATGGTGAAGAACTTGGTCTGACAAATCCTTTCTCTTGTAGTTCTTCGATCTGCTTCTTGACTTTTGCTAGATCATTGGCAGACATCCGGTAGGGTCTCTTGGAAATTGGGGCATTAGGGTACCGATTAATAACAAATTCAACTTCTCTATCTGGTGGCAATCCCGGTAAATCTTCAGGAAATACATCTGGATATTCTTTTACTATAGGCACTTTTTCCATAGTTATTCCCTTCAAGCTGTTCAACTCACATCCATTCCTTGAGGATAAACTCGGTTTGCACTCTATTTGAATTCCTTCAGAATTGGTAAGTGTAATAGCACGGTTGGCACAATCTATCTGCCCTTTATACTTGGTTAAACAATCCATTCCAAGTATCACATCTAGGCTATTGGAGTCTATTATAATAAGATCCGCTAGGAACTTAACTCCATTTATATCTACGGTTGCTCTAGGGCAGACCGTATTAGTCCTCATTTCCCTTCCCGGTGATTGGACTAGCATATTATTCTTTAACATTTGAGCATTCAAATTGTTTCTTTCAGCAAATCCTTTGGAAATAAACGAATGCGAAGCTCCAGAATCAAATAATACTGAGGCAGGTACTGAGTTGACAAGGAACTTACCCAGAACTACTTCTGGTGCTTCCTGAGCTGCTTCTGCGGTAACATGGTTGACATGTCCCCTGTTTATCACTTGTGGAGTCCTTGCTGCTTGCGGTGTTCCACGGACTTGTCCTGCTGGTGGGGCTCGTCTTTGGAGTAGTCCCGTGTTGAAACGGACAGAGTCCTTCTTGGGCGTTCTGCAGACGATTGTTGGCGTAATGCCCCATGTTCTTGCAGTTGAAGCACTCAACTCCTGCTGTTGCAGTTTTGTTTTGTTGGGGTTGACCTCCATTGATTGGTCGTGGAGCCTGAGGTATTGGACGAGGTCCACTGATTGGTGTCCTCGGCACACTTGGCATAGAAGGCCTGAAAAAGTGTGGCTGATTTGGACGGTGGCGAGTGTTATTGGCACCCTGCTGTGCCTGAAATTTCCTCTTTCGGACTTCATGTAACTGGCGTTGGGCATCTTCTTGGATGATAGCTTTGTTCACCATGTCTTTGGAAAGTTGGATAATCATTAGACACTAATCGCACCTTGAGATTGGGATCCAGTCCTTGGATGAATCTCCAAATTTTTGCTGCATCAGTTGCAACATCCTCTGAAGCATATCTCGCGATTGGGTAAATTTGTTGAGATACTCGATCCTGTTGAGGTTTCCTTGTTGCAACTTATAGAATTCCACCCTTTTCATTTCCATGATTCGGTAGGAATGTGTGCGATCGGAATGCTTCTTCAAACTCGGCCCAAGTAATGTCTTGTGCATTCTGGTGAGCAGCACAATAATTCTCCCACCAATTAGCTGCAATTCCTTTCAGCTGGTGAGCAGCATACAATACTTTTTCATTTCCATTGCATTGTGCCAAATTCAGCTTCCTTTCGATGTCCTTGATCCAGTCGTCAGCTTCCATCGGATCTACTGACCCACTGAAAGTTGGGGGACGAGTTCTCATAAACTCCCCCAGCTTGGATTGTGGTGCTTGATTGGGTGCCTTGAATTTCTTTGGACTTGGTTTTGGGCTAAGGCTTGGAGTAAGCTAATCTGCATGGCCATCATCATTCCAGATTAGGAGCTTGAACGGTGGGGTGGAATTGGATTCTCGCCTATACAGTGAGCATTGACATTACGTCAGCACGCACTTTGTTCCTTGTGCTCATCATCTTCGTGGTAGCTGGGTTAGCAAAGGAAAGAGGAAGTAGCATAGGTAAGAGATTAGGGGAGACTAAACTACATCCCAAACAAACACAAGGAAAAACACGGACATTAAAATGAAAGGAAATTTGTCTTGAATTCAAATTAAATTTTTAAAGGAAATGGCTGTACCACAGGTGCACAAGTGCTTGGTACAGTCCATCCCACACACTAGAATAAAATACAAATCGTTCTAAGGAATTAAACATTAAATTGGGTGCTCTTGTCTCGCAACTACTTGTCCTCCTCGAAGACAAGCTCCTCCGGATCCTCCTCTGGATCCTCCTCGGGATACGTGACGCACTTACAACCACACTCGGGGCGGTTGCAAGAGGCACGGGTATGAAGATGGTCACTACTGCTGGAGGCAATAGACCGAGGCGAGGCGGGAACGAGAGGCTGCGTCTCTTCTTGGAGTCTCCGATGTCGATGTCGGGCAAAGGACTAGGGCGCCGCACACTCTTGCGCCGTGGGTAAGATCTGGGTCTGTGCGACGAGTCGGAGCTGGTTGTTGGGGACGACGGTGGTCTTGGTGAAGATGGTGTGTAGTCGGGTGGAGGCTGGCATCGCTCGGGATCGCCTCGGCTCAAACTCTGCCGCTTGGCTCTGGATGAGCTGAGCACGGAGAGTGTCGGAATGCTGGTAGCTGGAAGTGAGAAGCATCCGAAGCTGTCCAATCTCCTCCAAAGCGCTGGCGTAGGTGGCTGCCATCGCCTGAGTGAGCTGAACCTGATGTGAAAGGCGGGGATCGTCCACGGCGATCTCGAAGGGCTGCGGATGACTCTGTCCCGCACAAGTGGATGAAAAGAAATGAGGGCGATCGCTGCGAGAATCTCTGGTAAACTTGACATGAGACCGGTTATGGCTGACGAGCTGCATCTGAGTGGCGTCCGAATGATCGGTCAGGATGATCAATGGGGTATCTATGGGATTCGAATTCCCTTCCGTGCATACTGGGAATACCTCCATTGTCCAAGAATCTCGATCTAATATCCGGACTTTCCGCCCTCTGAAGATAGGCGGTAGATGGAACTTCAGGTACTGCATTAGTTGGCGAAGAAGCTCAACAAATGCACCCTCAGTCTCAGCATGGGAGATGTAGTCCCACGAATCTGCAGAGATAGAGCCGGCCATCTACAAATTTTGAAGAGATAAAGAAGTTTAGTAAACAATTTTGAGTAAGTGATTATAAATAGATAGAGATAAAGAAGTATAGAAACATTTTCTAAAATATATATTTTAATAAATATAGGTCCTTAAGGCTTTGCCATTCTAAACTAGGTCACGTCCTACAGTCAAATTGGCTCGATACCATCTCAGCCGGGACCCCGGTTACCAAATCCGGACCCTCCGTATATCTTGCACTAGTCCCGGATCAAAGCTAGTGCACACAGTTAAACAAATGATGATTACATTGCCAAAAGCGAATATTACAATATTATAAAAAGTCTCGACCAACGGTCTTACAACACAAACGAGGTTTCTAGACCTCACAAATAAACACAAACACAGCAGAAGCAAATTAAACTTTGATAAAATCCCATCAATACGCCACAGGCAATTGACTGGGGAGCGCGACCTAAACGTCTGGAAATCCTTCATCAAATCCAACTGCAGAGTAGTCGAAGCCTCCTTCTTGAACTTCATACTCCTCTGAGAAATATATTTTAGGTGTAGCATGTGAGTACATAAAGTACTCCGCAAGTCTTGGGAAAAATGCATTAGATGCAAGGTTTAACAAAGAGGGCTATATGGCTCTTTTGCACAAAGCGACGTTTTATTTCCAATACCAATAACTATTTTTGAAGGCGACAGTTTAACTGAAGTATCATTAAATATTTTTAATCATTAAGATTCTACCACCAAGTTTGATACTACGGGTTCCAACCACCCACACTGGTTCCAACCACCAGGACAAATTCCTCGAGAGTTCCATCCATTCTCGGATTCCCAAAACTTTTATTTTAAACCAAAAATAAAGATTCTACCATGTGAAAGCATTCATTGCCCGCCCTTGACCGTGGGCACGGCTATTCGAATAGTTTTACACTCTGCAGAGGTTGTACACTTTACCCACAAGAGACAAGTTATCCTAATAGTTACCACGCTTCCTTTGGCATGAGACCCAGATAATTCATCACAAAGCCTTTACCTTACTCTAGTCTAGCTAGACACCACCCGCTGAGGTTTCACCGCTGAAGGGTTAAACCACCCGACAGAAGCCCCCTCTTGCGCCATATGAGTACAGTAACCCTGTCCCTCACTGTGAATAACCAGTAACCCTGGTATCCACTTTCCACTGGTGTTACCTAAACTAGTCTATTATAAGTTAATCAGCTAGGTCGTACCCATATAGACATGTGGTTGTACGGTAGTGCTCAGACTGGACAAACACAAGCGTCGGTCCTTAATTGACTAGGCGGAACATACACTTTTCAAGATCTCGTGCTAACCGCACCAATCCAAACCAACCATCCATACGGTCTAAAACAAATTTTCTTAATTTAATTCATTTCACATGAACAGAGGCAACACCATTTGCCATTCTATTCTGAATATCCAGAAGTCTAGATCATTGAAGTAACATTTCCCATACCAAGGTTACCAACGGTTATAAAGCATGTCTAAGCATTTTACTACCGCTACAACATTTACTATAGTTTTATAATAATCTCATTATTGAGACAAAGGTGATCCTAGGGTTACAAGGGTACATGGTATTCAAAGCTCAATCGAGGGCATAACAATAATTGGGATATCTAATACCTTAAGACAGAAATTAACATTTTATGTAACATAGCAAATGCAATAAATTTAAAATATTCAAAAACATTTCACAATCATAGGTTCAAGATGATCAAAGGAGACTTGCCTTCGTGGGTGAATTCCTGATTCTCTTGTTGCGGTTCTGCGAACTCTTCGACCAGATCGGATTCTACGCGCAAAACGAGAACACAAAGGACAAATAAATACAAATAAAAGTACAGATATTATAATAATATTACTGGAATGAAGTTTATAAATTTAGATGAATTTAGGAGGATGTTTCAATGGAATCGGAGTTCAAACGAGGGAGAAAAGGGTATTTGAAATTTGAATTTTAAATTTCAAAATATCAAATAAATTTCAAAAATTTGAAAAGATGGCAGAAATGTAAAGATTGAAATTTTGATGAATTTAGAAATTTGAATGGACTCAATCGAGTTAGGATGAAAAATACAGGCATCGGAAGTTTAAAAAGAAAGAAAAAGAATAAACTGGATTTTTAGAATTATTTTTCTAAAGGAAATTCTGAATTATGACGTCAGCAGGGAATTTCTTTTCGGCCGAATTATTTTTAAACGGAAAATCGGGTTTATGGCGTCGACATGACGCCACCGGTAAACCCCAGCGAGGTGGGTCTCGGTCCATAGACCGAGTCCACAGACTGGGGGTCGGTGAGGTGGCGCGGAGGGTGGCGTGGCACCGGCGGGCGGTGTGGCGGACGTGGCGCCACATGGTGGCCACGTTGGCACGGTGGCCGGCCCGCCGGGAAGGCGGCAAGAACGGCCAAGCGTATGCTGGCCGTGGCGGGCGGAGAGAGAGAGAAGAAGGGAATGCGGTGGTGGGGCGGATTTCTGGAGGTGGCGGAAAGCCGGTCGGCGAGGAAGCGGCGGTGGTTGGGGCTTGGCGGCGGCGCTCGGTGATGGGAAGAAGGCGGGGCGGAGGGCTTCAGCGGCGGCGTGGGAAGCCGAGGAGGTGGCGGCGGAGCGCGGCCCAGGCGGCGGCGATTGCTGCCGGAGGTCGAGGTGGCGGCGGCAAGGCGCGCAGTCTTGCCGGGCGGTGGGCGGCCGAGAGAGAGGTGAGTGGGGAAAGGTGGAGGAAAAGGGGTGTCGGGGTTTAAATAGGGGCGGAGAGGTGCGGGCGGCACGAATTTGTCGCCGGAGGTGGGAAGGTGGGTGGCGGTTGCGGCCGGTTGGGATAAGTGGGGGCACGGGGAAGAGGAAGTGGGCGCGGTGAGTGGGGTGGTTAGGGGCGGTTGGGGTAGTGGGGGCGCGGAGAGAGGAGAAGAAAGCGGGACAGGCGGAGGTGGTTGGGGCGGCGGGCTGGGAAGAAGAAGGAGGCGCGAGGAAGCAGGCTGACGGGTGGGCCAGTGCGGCAGTGAGAGAGGGAGAGAGGCGTGGGCGGGCGGGATCGGCCGGGCGGCGTGGTGGATCTCGTCCGTCCACGTGGCGGACGCGGAAAGGGGCGAGGTGGGATGGCGGGCGGCGTGGAGGTGATCCGGCCGTCCACGTGGCGGCGGAGGAGAGGAGGGTTTTAAATTTTATTTTGATTTTGATTTACAGAAAATACTAGAAAACTCAATAAGCCTCGGAAAAATACAAAATAAACTTCTAAAATTCTAGAAAAATTTATATAAGTTTTTAGATACCTTTTTAGCTTAAATAAAATATTTCCAAGATGTTTTGATGATATATTTTCATATTAAAATTTCTTTTAATTCTAAAATTGATTTTAAAAGCTGGAAAACTCGGAAAAATTCAAATAAAATTCAAATATTTTAAAATAATTAATTTAAATTTAAATTTTTAAGATTTGCAAAATTTGGGATGTTACACAAAACAATTTGACCTCCTCAAGAAGAGGTTCCCAGTCATTATTTCGCAACTCACCAAGCAACACTTTTGTTGTAGAAACAGAATCCATCACATTTAAGATATCAATACTTTTCTTTTGCAGTGTTTGGCACAACACATCAGTGATCTTCATAATCTTTTCCATCAGGTGCAGAATAAACACAAAATCAAATGTGACAATGATTCGTAAGGCACCACTAGCATCTCCCCGAGAATACTTTGAAACCGAGCGATCATTAGCAATGTTGCGTAGGACTGAAACTGTCGCACCAAACATCTTCTTTAAGCTCTGGATTGACTTGTAATGGGAACTCCATCTTGTGTCCCTTGGCCTCTGTAGAGAGGACATCTGATTTGCCTGTCGCCCTGTGTCAAGCTCTCCCAATTCAATTTCACGAGCAATTTCCTCCGATTGATTCGCTAGCAACTCATCATTGCGCTTAGGAGAAGCACTAACAACATTTATGATGAAATTTGCGTCCTGAAAAAAGTTGTGTACCTCATGTACCTCCCTTGATACTGCTACAAGGGCCAATTGAAGCTGATGAGCCATACAATGAATATAATATGCATAAGGGCACTCATTGAGAATTAGAGCTTTCAATCCATTCCACTCCCCTCGCATGTTACTAGCCCCATCATAACCTTAACCTCTTATATCTTGTATTCTCAAGTCATTACCTGCGAGGACAGCACAAATAAAGTTGACAGCTCATTTGTTTGGAATCTTCGGCCGAAGTGGCGGTATTTGACATGCAATTAGCAAACATGGCACTCATCATGCAAAATTTACAAAAATAGTTCCTCCACTGTACGACGACCATGCAGGATTGATTGAGCCAACATGTCAATCATATAGTGGTATACTGTACCACCCACCACGGCATGGCTACAATGCGGACGTGCATGGTAGCGCATTGTAGCAATTTTCAGAAAAATCTGTTTATATATATTTTATGTAGGAATTTTTAAATATAACAAATGGGTTTCAAAAATTATAAATACTTTTGTGGAGACTCCCCATATAGTTTACTTGCTTTTGTAATTTTTATATAAAATTATTCATTCTAAATTTTTCATAAAATTATTCATTCTAAATTTTTCATAAAATTCCTACAAACAATATATTTAAATGAATTGTCGAGAAAAATTCACAACGGATAAAATTATAGAAAAAATACAGAAGCAAGTACACTATACCCGGAGGCCTCACAAAAAATTTATAATTTTTAGAACTCATTTGCTGTATTTAAAAATTCGTACAAAAATATACCTAAATAAATTTTCCTGAAAATTGTACAGTGTCATCATAGTGCTGCTATAGTGCACGCCCTCACTGTAGCCATGCGGTGGTTGGTGCTACAGTGCACCATCGCTCGGTGGTTGTGCGGTTTTGGTTAATCCGCATGACCATCTTCTGGCACCGTGTACTTATTAGCTCTTTGCTCAGTTCTATACGGTGACCGTGCAATGAAGATGCTATTTCTGTAAATTTCACACGATAAATACTAGTTTCCTAATCTCACGTGAAAAACACCATTTCGGCCAAAAGCTCCATTTGTCTGAGCTACGCCTCCCGCTGCCTCTCTACCAAAGGATTCCGCTGTCCTAATTAGACCTTAATCCCGGCGGCATGAGGTTATTCATCCCGGAAGCCAATTGCGCTTCAACCGGCGTTCTTTCCGACAAGCTGAGCAGGAGACAAGAATGCAAACGCGTGGCTTTATCTCTATCTTTTCTTGTAACACGTGTACTTCATAGCAAAATTGTAATTTCTCTTCACCTCAGTTCCACTGTATTTTTGGTTGTGCTACGGCCGTAAATGAGCCGAGTTTAAGTGAATCTTGTCAGCTTGGAATCAAGCTCAAACTTAACTCAGTTTATGAGTCTCGAGCTTTGTCTACGACTCTAGTTGTATTCATTAAGCTTTAATAAAACAGGGGTGTTATTTACTTCCAAAAAAAATGAGAGGCAAACGATCTGCACCCGCACATTGATCGACTACAGGGAACATTTATTTCAAACACACACACTGCATAACCCCTTTTATGATGCCTTCATAAGCTCCGTGACCTTCTTCACAGTCGGCCTATCCATTATGTCATCGATCCATGCCTTCACATGTGGATATGTATCGAGCACTGATGCATGAGGGGTAGCCAACAAGTAGTAAACCATAGGAGAGTGGCTCAGATCTGCTAGGCTAAGGAAATCCCCAGCTAAGTACTTCAATTTGGACAAACGTGCCTCATAAACCTCAAGGGCTTTCTTCAATTTCTCTAGATTCTCCTCGACAATTTTGTGGTCAGTTGTTCCATCCATGAAAATAGGAACAATGAAACATTCGAAGGTGATCACTGACATGGCCACATCGAAAGTTTGGGACTCGACATCAAGCCAGACATCCACCATTGCAGACTCAGAGAGATTGCTTTCCCTCAGCAAGTCTGAGTTGCCTTTCCGAAGTACATACTTTGAAATTGCACGAGACTCTGTTAATAGACAGATTGTTTTATATGTGTAAATAACACTCAAGATATAAGGAAAGTGAAGAGTCAAATTGCTATATGATGTCTACTTCAGAGACATCCAGTAAGTACAGACATATGGAATGATAGCAGAGTGATCCAAGTTGCAATTTGCCCCCAAACTGCTATTTTATCTCTTGTTGTTTTTTCTACTTTTCTCTACGGCAGTTTGAACACGAATCTAGATATCGTCTTCATGTGGCTAATATAGGTCAATATATGCTTTTCTATTACTAGTCAATTCAAAATATTTGACTGCACGGCCCGGAAAAAGTGTATTTATATTGGCCACATGAAAGAAGACAATTAGCAAGTCTGAAAGAAGACGATAAGGAGTTTGATTCAATTAATTAGAACCCTCGGTTTCTCATTGTGCTGTTGTCTAATTATCTTCACACTTTCCCCAAGAAGTGAAGCTCTTTTTAATTATCTATCACACCCAAAAATAATCGATGAAGACAAATTTATCTCACCGAAGAGAATAAGATCACCATCCTGAAAAGCTGGG
This sequence comes from Bonia amplexicaulis, assembly GCA_036346245.1. Taxonomy (NCBI): domain Eukaryota; kingdom Viridiplantae; phylum Streptophyta; class Magnoliopsida; order Poales; family Poaceae; genus Bonia; species Bonia amplexicaulis. The sequence continues at coordinate 27,296,821 of CM070736.1, forward strand.
ACTTGACCAAAGGGCTGAAAATAGATAGAAGCAAAACAATCAAAATCTGAAAAAAATAAAGATAATCTTATAGGCTAGCATGATGGGCGAAATGAGCAAGGACCTTGGTATGTAGTATGTAGGTAGCTTAGCTAATCTTATAACTTTCGAAATTGGAACTCACTCGCCCTGGTCGACCACTGAACTACTTTAATTTCATGTCCTTGTAAGGAAGATGCATAATTAAAAAAAAAGGAAGTATAGTTAAATTCAGTTCATCTTGAATCCATTGGTCTGCCATTAGTTTCATATTTCCCCCAATTTCAGGAACAAGTTAAATTGTTAATCTTGTTCGCTATCTAAGACCTATAAAATGCTACATACCGGGGATGCATGTAAGAAGCTATAGGTGATCACATACGTTGCGGGCGACATGCGCCGGGCTCTTGTGCTCGCCGGTGGGGATGTGGACGTGCACCAGCTCGTACTCGGCGCCGACCTCCTCCAGGCACAGCAGCACCCGCGCCACGGCGGTCGACTTCGCCGGGCCAAACACCTTCACCGGCGCCATCGATCTCCTTTCTAATGGACTGGTCTGAACTCTGAACTAGTTGGGGATGCTATATATGGTGTCGAATATGGGGAATCAGAAGCAGTTCGAGAAGATGGAGTACTCTATAATATGAAATAATTGGACTCCAAACTTAGGCTCCGTTTTTTTTTTCAGCTTTTGACTTCTATTTTTATTTTTTCTACGGTAATTAGTTTTTAAATGGAGTGTCTTTTAAGATAAAATTTACTAAGTTAATTTTAGTACATACTGTACCGACTTTATTTATATCGACAAAAACCGCACGTAAGTTTCTGTTACTCTATAATCTTTCATATAAATAATCCAAAAATAACAAGGCACAACAAAAAATCATAAAGCTCAACCAAAAAAACAGACCCTTAAACAGTTTGAACTCAAGCAACTGACTGCAGTAGAACAGTTTGACTTGGGCACAACTACATTTCTACCTAGCTGCTACTTCGTGGAAAGTCCGGGCAAGTAGACATGTAGTGGAAACAATCAGTACAGCGACACATAACGGAGATAGATATTGAAGGAGTACATTGTGGATGAAGAAAGGAGAGAAAAGTTCGATGCTGTTGATCACCTTCTCGTCATCTCTCAACTTCCGAAACGTTCGATACCATCCACATATTTAGATGAAAGTTTTGGGTTTTGTAGGATGGTATACCGTAATTAGAAGGGCTAAATGATTACCTCTATTTTTTGATATCTGAAAATAAATCTCAAATCAGAATAAAAGCAACATAACTTATCAGATGTAGGTTTCGACCGTAAGGCACTCAACCGCTCGCTCGACTGCTTTGCACGTGCTCGATGAAGGTTCCGACCGCTCGGCGTTCGACGGTCGCTTGACCTCCTTTGCATGTAGTCGTAATCTTCCTCCACTTGAAAGCTTCGACACCAATATGTGCTCGGAACAAGAACAAACCGAATACGACGCAAGAAAACACGTCACCGGTGCCGACTAATTTTTCAGAAATAGATCTGATCTTTTATTTCTGAATCATGCTCTGTAACTACAAAGTGCCCTCACAGCACCCCTCAAACCTAGCACAAAAACTCTCAAAACTTTCTCCTCAAAAGCCACGACTAAACACTTAGCCTCTCCCTACTTTTATATGCTAGAGTCATAAACCGTGTTCTCATCAACACGAACACAAAATCCTCATGGATTCCAAAAATTAAGGGTCCTGAAACCTTTCCGAATACGGGTTTTCTAAAATCTTCTAGTTATGGATACTTTTCATAACTCTTCCAACTCATCACGTGTCGAAACCTCTAGAACCGCACCTTCCGTAACTTCTCCACGCATCACCCAACTCATCACATGTTGAAATCTCGAAGACCGCACCTCCGTAGCTTCTCCACGCATCATCCACCATTGATCTCCACGTGCTCCAGCGTGAGCCCGACCACCTCGTGACATCCTCGACCACCTGGACCTCAGATTTTCCCTTCTAGTCCCGGTCCTCCTCATCACCGACCATGACCGTCTCCACGCCCAGCCTGCACATGCAAAGACTAAAAAACTTTTTCCCAGCATAATTTCTCCCCAACTTGACCAACATCAGTCCACACATGTAAACCACAGCCCAAACCGCCAATAAACACAAACTGGATTATCCACGATCTCAAGTTCCACGCTTTTCAAAAATCAACTTCAGACCACTCAGTAAGATTGGTCTAACTACCATCCACAGGCCGGTCAGACCGATGGGCCAACACGAGTACTCGGGTACTCGAAAGTCACAAGAATTGTAGCATTCAAAGCGTACGACTACCGATCACAAAGTCTACGACAACCGATCACAAAGTCTATGACTACCGACCTCAAAGTCTACGACTACCGATCACGAAACTTACAACTACCGATCATAAAGTCTACGACTATCGACTGCGAAGCTTACGACTACCGATCATAAAGTCTACAACTACTGACCGCGAAGTCTATGACTACCGATCACAAAGTCCACGACTGCCAATCATTGACTAGGTACTATAGCTACGACCATCTACAAAGCACTATAACTACGACCATCGATCTATTACTGTAGCTATGACCACCGACCAAGCATTGTAGCTATGACTATCGATCATCGATCGCAGTCGATGCCTCCGACTACCGACCGTGGTCGAAGTCTGTCGATCGGACAACACAAGACTGATCAAACTACCCAACACAAGGCTATGACTATCAACCGGTTTGCTGTAACTACAACCGGTTCATTGTAGCTTACAACAGGTTCACTGTATCTCACGATCAATTCACTGTAGCTCCGACCACTCGTGGTCATTCTGCTGTGTTCGACATGCCGTGCTCGATCCACCGTGATCGTTCTGCCATGCTCGACATGTCGTAGTCAATCTACCATGATTGTTTTGCCGTGGTCGACTTGACATGGTCGTTCTGCCATGATCGACATACCGTGGTCGATCTGCTGTGATCATTTCTGTTACGGTCGACTTGTCATGGTTGTTCTACCGTGGTCATTCTGCCAGTCAGACCGCCCAATACAAAGGCAGCCAGATTGCTTAACCTAAACCGTCCAGCTTTACAATAGTGCATCGATCGAAACTTTTACAAACACAAATTTCAATGCAATACCTCTATTGCAAATGTCAATTATTTGTCATCACTATATTTACGATCTATACACATGGTCCAACAGATTTCGTGTTGAAAGTCCTAAATTGTTGTGTTGAAAGGTTGATTTTTTGCTGAAAGTTTGTTCAATTTGAAAGTGGAGAGATGGGTAAGGGAGTTTGATCCGTGATGCCGTGGACGTGGAGGAGCCCAGTGCACTATGGTCTTGGGGCAGCCATGTCCTCTGGCATTGTTCGCTTAGCAGCTATGGTAGTTAATTTAACCTTTGGACTATAAATATACGATGTTTAATAAATGTGTAGGCAAACTTTTTTTTATCGATGATCATCAATATATTAAATACTATTTAGATTAGTCATGTGAAAATGATGTCGTTAGATTTATTATGAAATTTTTTTTCATAGTATGATAATTTTATAAACTTTTGCGAACTTATTCATATAGAAAATAATCATCAAAGTTTCATATTGAGACCATGTCTATGCTCAAAAGGTCATGTATCTTAAGCCTATTACTCCAGGGGCTTCCGACGGTAGCGCCCATGTCGCCCAGCCAGCGACCATGGCGTGGCGTGTGCAGTGGTTTGCTGACTGGTCGGGGAGGGAATAACTGTAGTTTCCCAAAATTGCGTCTGGTCCCGGTTCTCATGAAAAGGTCCCTGTATTTTTTAGCCCCTCCGTTTTGCAGGATGGCCCCCCGCGTTTTCGGAAATTGCACACGGGTCCCGTTTTTTTACGTACAGGTCCTCCCGCGGTTTTTTTTACGTACAGGTCCTCGCTTTTTTGCAAAAAAACCCTTTACTTCTTGCGAAAATACGCACATGCCTTTGGATTTTTTCAAAATAATTTCTCGCGATTACGGTGCCTGACACGGCGTGGCACCGCGCCTACGAGGCTAGTTCTTGAAACAGAGAGAGCAATTGAGTAGATTACACTTACACCAAGTATTAGTGCACGAGCTGCGGGAAACCTCGTGTGTAAAACCGAAGTTTCACCTGCCATTTGTGGAAAAAATGATAACTTAATCCCAGCTCCATACCCACGCACACACGTGGAAGCTAAGGAAAAAGAGGGAAATTAGAAGAGAGAATTGCACTCGTAGCGCTGCTTTTTTAGCACCATGCAAACATGCCACTCCCAATGGGCACTTGGCTAAAATAGAACCGGGCAACAATTTGGACGACACTGCCCTTCCCGCTATCTTCTTCAGTGAGCCATTGGTCCCAAAGCGGTAACGAGATGCCGACGGTGGCATGGCCAAGGCCAACGAGTTCTGGCCTTCTGGGGCAGCCCGGCGGCGGCGTGGCTGTGGATGGCAGCACCCAGAGGCAGGCCAGCCAGATCGGGTGGAGGCGTAGCAAAGAAACGGTCGGGGATGGCCTTGGCCAAGCTGTAAACCGTGACGTAGGGGTGGTGTCGAAGGAGCAGTGGGCAGAGCGAGAGAGGAAGAAGAGGGTGGTGGCCTGGGAGGGGAGGAGGTTAGGCGAGGGTGCTGGGGAAGGATTTGGGTATTGAGAGGGTCGGGGGCAAAGAAGATGCGGAGGCATCCGTTGGGGACGGGTATTAGAGGTGTCGATAGATACTGAGTATTGATAAGATTAATAGCATGTCACATAGAGAAGAAATTCTTTTTAAAATTCTGCATGATAAAACGTTTTAACATTTTGTTAATACACGTATCTTGATTTAATCCAATTAGTATTTTAGTTCTATATCTATATATCTTTATGTCCAAAATATATGATGATGTCTTTCCTAAGTTTTTCGTAGATAAAGTATTTCTTAATGAAGACTTGATAGATTTAAGTATAAAAATATCATTTCTAAACAATAACATGTCATTCACATATAAGATCAGAAAAATAAGTATGTTCCTACTAGTCCTTTTGTAAACACAAGGCTCTTCTTTATTCTTGATGGAACCAAACACATTGATTACCTTATCAAAACGAATATTTCAACTCTGAGATATTTGCTTCAATTCATAGGTAGATTTCTAAAGTTTACATATCTTTCTAGCATTTTTATGGATTGATAAAACCCTTAGGTTGCATCATGTACACATCTTTATTTAATTTTTCATTTAGAGAAATTGTTTTGACGTCCATCTATCATATCTCGTAATCGAAATATATATCAATAGCTAGAATAATCTGACAGACTTAAGCATAGCGACAGGCAAGCAAGTTTCATCATAGTCAACGTCTTGAATTTGTTTAAAACCCTTCGCCACCAATCGTACCTTACGGATATGAACTCTTCGTCAATTGTTTTTACACCATCGGATAGATCAACTAGGTTCTAAATTTGATATCATGCCAATACCCCATTGACAATTAACTTGGCCTTTCAGACCTATGTAGGGCTGGTGGCTCTTTCACAAGGTAGGGTGAGGAGAAGGGCGGTGGGCAGGGTTGGTAGGGGTGGGGTGGAGATAACAAATCCGGTGACAGGTAGTAGTGGAGGCGACGGATTCGGCAGCAGCAAGCTGTCGAAGACCGGGAAGAAGGGCAAGCCAGCCGTGGGCGGGTGGGAAAGGGGAGGCAGTAGAGGTGGAGGGAGGTGGTTGCTGATGATCATTGCCGATGCCAGTGGCAGTACCGATGAGGAGCGGGCAGTGGCGCATGGAGTGGATGGGGGGAGAGAGGGGAGAGTTAGGGTTAAGATATTTTTATAGGATTTCAGGGGTAAATTTGGGGCGTTGGATCTTCATTAAACCGTTCTGAAATCTTACTAATTTTGCTTCAAAAAATAGTCAAATTTTCTATAGATACACTCTATAATCATCTGGTTTAAATGTTTGGCTTGGTAAAGGTATTACATATCGCAAGATGTGGCTTGGACGGTTTGGCCTATCTTGCTACCTCTATAAACCAAGTCGTAACTCGACACATCAGGTCCGAAGCGAACAGGTCCAAGTCTGTGTTTACGGTGGTTCGATAAGTTTTTCAATCCCATTCCAAGAAAGCAGCAGAAAAGCTTGCGAATCCCTCAATTCAATCATTTTCGTGAACATTACAAATCTACAAGGCCAGTCTCCATACACGTACACAGCCACATGGCAAGATCTAAAATCCCAACGCATCATTGAAGCCGGCGTCATAGGCGGCGTCGGCCTCGAAGTCACCGAGCATGTCACCGAGCATCATCCCGCCGACCGCGCCGCCGAGCAGCCCGAGGCCCAGCCCCATCCCCATCCTGCCACCCTGCCTCGCCGGCGCTACAACCGGCGGCGCCGCGTACCCGTACATCGCCGGCGGTGGAGCAGTGCTGTACCCGTACGGTGGCGGAGCCGGGTACCCGTATGGGTGTGACGGGTAGGCCGCGTACGGCGCGCCGTAAGGCACGACCTGTGGGCGTGCCGCCGCGGCCTGAGAAGGTGGGTACGAGGTGACCGGCGCCATGGACTTGGCCGTTGCCTTCTCGGAGTCCTGCACGTACTTGACGTACTGGCCTTCTTTGGTTTCTGTTGCGCGCGCGGCGGCGACGGCCTCCGCGTTGACGTCGGTGAATTTGTAGCAGAAGTAGAGCACGCCGTGGGCGCGGCCGGACAGGGGCGTCGCACCTGGTAGCTCACGGGCTTGGGCTCCCCGCCCTCGTTCGCGCCGGCCAGGAGGTCGTCGAGGGGCACGAACACCTCGCCCACGTCACGGTCGCCGAAGACGCGCTTGGAGCGGAGCAGCACGTGGAGAGCGAGCCCGCGCGTGTCGGCGCCGGCGGGGATGAGGAAGTGGAGCACGGCGTTCCAGGCGGGGTTGCTCCCTCCGTCGCGGTCGGCGTGGGTGCCGTGGGTGGGCATGCGGGTGTCGCCCCCGGAGATGGAGGCGACGGCGTAGACGCGCATGCGGGAGAAGAGCGTGACCTTCTTGAGGTCGCTCGCAGAGACCAGCGTCAGCTCCAGGACCCGGTACGCCATGCCCGGCGTCGCGGAGATGGTCGGCGTAGGAGGAGATGGTCGGCGTAGGAGGAGGTGGCGCCTTGAAAAGTGTCCCCTCAAATTGGGAAAGCGCGACGTCACAGCTTTGAAGGCAACGGCTCGGTTTGGTACGTGTTGTTTGGCGCTAAGAATAGTTTGGCGCTGTACTCGTGCAACTGTGCAAGTGTATTTTTGTGCGGTCTGGCGTTTCTCTCGCATGTCCAATGTCGTCTGTTTTTGTGTCTCTCTCTGTTTCAGAATTCAGAGGTGTACCTCCAAATCAATGCCATCGTTATGTGAACTCTAACTGAAAACTGGATCACCGTTTTAAACTTGCTCCAATGACAAAAGCTTTGTAGCCAGTAGATCCGTAATTCGACTTTGTTCATCAATTAATCCATTTCGAGTTACTTTTCCGTTCATCATCGATTTTCTTGACGACCTGCTGAAAAATCGGCTGGCGTGTACTATACGCTGTCAGAAAGCACTTTTCATAGGGAATAGTGATGCTATCAGGAATTTTTTAGCAGCAGCAGGGTGAGGTGGTGGTGGACTAATTCACTATCCAGTTCCTCGAACCAAACATCCTGTAGGTGTCAACTATCTTATTTTTGTGACCAATCCTACAAAGATGTAGGCAACCACAAGCAAGCCAACAAACAGTGTTTTCTAGAGATAACTGATTATACATATGAATACGGATAGTATGGTTCCAAGAAAGGATAGCACCATATCCCAAACGTAGAATGGGAACTTTCAATTTAAACCTGAACTTCCGAATTAAACGCTGAAAAAAAATTAACTTGAAAGGGTAATTAAACTTTCGACTCAAGCTATTTTGGCCGTGTTCTTCCTACCTTTTCAGTGGCTTTTTACATTTAGCTTCTTTTAGTAATCACTATTTATTAAACTAATAAATTGCAACCATAAATTATAAGCCTTAGACCAAAAACAGACCCAAAAGCTGGTTTTGAACTCTCACCTTGCACTCCTACAAGGTAAGCGTGGTGGCTGCAAGCAACGCCTGGTGATGGTGGTGGCAAGGTGGAGGAAGCGAGCGACAGCCACAGTCTCCTGTCGCTTCAACAAGATTAGTTGCTGGAATAGGAATCTATACTGTACGCACAGAAAACGAGCTAGACTGACAGAGCGCCACACAGCAACAAAATAGGTTGATGCGAGTTCGGAGATGAGGAGGAAGAAAGGGGGTGGTGCGTCAAGGGAGAAAGCAGCAATATTTTTTCTAACCCCTGAAAATCTTTATTTGCAGAACTAGCCTTCATCCGACATAATTCACAAATCTAGCTCCCTCCTAGGCACCTGCCCCCGCTGCGGAAGGGGGGCAGGTGACTTGTTCGTGGTGACGAGCGTGGTAGGTCACCTGTCCCCTGCGCTGGGGGCAGGTGACCTGCCCCCTTGGGGTGCAGCAGGAGGATGGGACGTGGCCCCATACGTGTTCGTCCGACCGATTCCAGTGTGATTCATCTTTGCGCATCGTTTCACGCGACCCATCATTTCCGCTCGTCATTTTCTCCTGTGCTCGACTATTTAAATGCACGATCACGCACTCATTCATCACAAGCCTCAGTCGTTTGGGAGCAGGTGGCCTGCCCCGTATGGGCGCGACATGTGCGCATGCAAGTGCCCCATGCACTGGTTTGTCTGCCCGTATGAGTGGATCCGGTTATAATTAGCGTTCGCCGGTAGTACACATGATCGAACTAAATCTTCTATGGTATACACATAATTGAAACGAGTGTCTTATGGTATTGGCATACTCGGTAGTCGTCGCACATGCAGTGAATGCGTACGAATGTCTTTGGGTGCGTCGATTACTTAATAACCACCAGCTTGCCACAGTCACACTTCGGGTCCTGGGAACTTAGGTGGGACGGGAGCACCTTTGCATGAACTATCAGGGTAGTCCTTTGCGCAAGCAGCCATGGCCTTCCTCTTGCGTAGCATATCGAAGAATGAAAACATGATATTAGATTATGCCTGCCTTTTTGAGTTGTGATGGTTCTCGCTGCTTGGTCCTCACATGGAACCGACTCTTGTTCTTATAGGTGCTGAGGCCGTGGATGTAAAGAGGTCAATATTGTGTGAGGAGGAAAGCAAGCGTGTAGTCATATCGAGCTTAAAAGCTGTGCAGAGGTGCAGTATTTATGTAGTCAAATCGATTTGAAAAGCTCTGCAGAGGTGCAGTGCTTATGTGATCACATCGAGCTAAAAACTCTACAGAGGTACAATACTTGTTTGGTTACAACAACCTGAAAGCTCCACAAATGTGTAGTGCTTTTGTTGTTACATCGAGCTAAATTGTCCTGCAGAGGTCCAAAGGTCCAACTGAAAAGTTTAGCAAAGGTGCTTATACATGCAATAAATACAACACATGACTCACTAGTATAAATTTTTAAATCGAACACACCAGAGTACAACGTAGCGCAATACACTAGATAGCTTACAGATACAATAGGTTAAGACACTTGCACAACTAAGTGGCGTTGGAGGAAGAAGGCATGTTCGAGTAGTTCCTAAATGAGTGCCTGGGAGTCTTGCATAGCGTGCACCTCCTTGGTCTTGGCCGATCTCCACATTGGCTCGCATTCATATCATTGTGGATGCGCCTTGACTAACACCTCCCACGGTCTGGTTGTCACAGTGCTTTACTCAGTGACCACTTCACTACTCCTAGCCATATGTCCTTGTAGTGCCCTTCCACACTTTAGGAGTTGAACTCCACATTTCAGGTATCATACAGGTGACGCATGTCGTAGTACTCCAACATGTACATGCAACAAGATTGGCAAAATACAACGTATGTAGCATATACGTGGGAGTAAGGCTTGTGCAGGAGTTGAGGCTTGTTGTAGATGCAAACTGCCACATCTCCTATGGTGCAAACATGCTTTTAGCCACCTTTCATGTGGCCACGAACATAGTTGTCCCACGGGTGGATTTCGGACTTCCTCCTCACGCCATCCATTTTGTGAGCTACATGGAATCAGACCTTGGTAATCTTCTTCTCTATGTAGGCAAGAGTAACCTCTGAGTACTGCTTCCCTTCATCCAAGTGCTACTTGGTCATCATTGCCCGATTGACCAAGTAACCGATCGTGCAATTCTAAGTCTTGTTGACAACGGCGGTGATGGCAAGGCGCGGACCCCTTCAACACATCGTTGTAGACCTCGGACATGTTGGTTATCATGACACTGTATCAAGCACCATAGGTGTCATGAAGAAGGGACCATTTCTCATAGTCCAAGGCATGCATGCCCATCCACTCAGCGAACTTGCTTTGCTGTGCGCCTGCCCTAGAACCTCTACTTGCAAGCTCGATTTCGACCTCAAGCTCCCAACCACACGGCGTCGAACTTGCGCCTCTGGTTCTGCAGGCAGAGCTTCTTAAACTTCTTCATGAGATCCTTGCTCCGGACGCGCATGTGGAAGTTGGTAGCTAGATGCTCCATGCACCAACGTGTGCACATGTCATTCCATTAGAATAGTGGGCTTGTACCATGCTACATGGTGTGCAGCGTGGACAGCAACCCGGCGTGATGGTCGATGATGTTCGACCGGTCCTTCACAACATGTTGCTTTATGTTGGCCAGGAACCACAACCAACTATCAATGTTCTCGTTCTTCATAATTGTGAAGGCAACTGGGAGCAACTGGTCATTTCCATCAGTGGCAACAGCGGTGAGAATGGTGCCCTTATACTTCTCACAAATGAATGTGACATCCATAGTCAGGACGGGACTGCAGTGGGATAAGGCCTGGACTGCTGAGCCAAATACCCAGAAGACTCGATCAAGGATTAGGGAATGTGAGATGTTGGATAGGTGGGGCCTCTCCATCCTATTGATGCATGTCCCCGAATTAGCATCCACAATTTGCTTCAATATTTTGGGGTCTAGGTCGTATGCCTTCTCGTAGGTACCATACAACTCTTCGAGCACCTTCCGCTTTGCCCTCTATACCTTACTGTAGCTAACGACATATCCTACTGCATTTATTACGTCAGCCATCAAAACCTTCCGCGAAATGGTTACATCGGCGACAACTACATGGCTTATGATGGTCGCAATGTAGCTCGAGGTCACATTCCTATGCATTTGCAATGGCTTCGCAAGCTCACATATGTGATCCGTCACGACTATGATGCGGAAGTCTGTTCTTGCCCCAGGGAATCTCTGGGTGGGGACTTTGCCCAGACAAGAGATAACCATGCACTTAACTATGTACGTGTCAGGGTTATACCTACAGATAATAGAAGACAGATAATGTCTAGTACAACTTAGTTGAAGTTACAGTAAACAACATTGAAACTCACCTGTAACTCGGTAAGTTCGACTGATCTTCACCACAAAACTAGCAATAGCTTGCTTAGCGGTAGTCTTGTGTGGGAAATATTTCCCTGTAAGAGGGTGTCCTCATCGAAGGTTCACGAAGACTCATGGTCCTATGGCAGAACAAGGGAAGAGGCTGCTTGCCAATCCAACTGACTTGGAACATAGTCCGTATTGGTAGAAACAATGCCACTAGCGACCCCACCCTCATTGTTGGCTTCATCCTCGCTGTTGCAAGTCAAAGTCCTCCTCATCTTTGGTGGTAGTTCCCTCAGACATGCTATCAATAATCTCGTGACAGTCAATACAAGCACCCTACCATTTATCCATACCTTCATTTGGTTCAGCACTTCCACGACCTCTTCCGTCATCAATGAATCAAAGAGGGGGAGAGGAGCATCGCTGCCCTCTTCGACGGCAGCCCCCCGGGAGGACTGAGCGGGATAAACAAAATAGTCATACGCCATAGACCATCGATAGATCAAAGCATGAGGATTGCTAACGATCTCCATGTAGTTTTCACACATGGAACTGCTGGTCACCTTCGCCAGGTCCCACAACATCTGCCCACGTCGTGGGACCATGGTAGTGGCAACTACCTCTATTACTATCTTGTTCCTAGCGACGTACCTGTCGAACAACTGTCGAATGCACCATCGTAACTCGAGCAAATCCACGTGTGCCAGGTTGGGAACGTTTAGTACGATGTTTTGGCAGCTCGACATATCAAGTCCGTCTGGACCGCCACGCACGACCTCCCCACTGTGGAACATGTACAGTGTCTCCATTTCTAATGAAAATAACACAATACTTTAACAAAACACAGCATAAAAACTGTACACACATTGATAAAATGAACTTACCGTTACAGCGTTACCGTCTCTAAACCTCAGACACGGAAGACTGCAAATTTAAACATACATCACATTAGTAACGACTTCAGCAAATGTTGTTGACAAAAGACTAACAAAACGACTAAGTACTAATTCTACAGATTAGGAGGATGCTGCTACTTGGACAGAGGAAGGTAGCTCGCAAAGAGGGAGAGATGCCTGAGAGGAATGAGTGAGTGAGTGGGGAAATTTCGCGAGGGAGAGCTGAGGTTTGTGATTGTGACGAATGAGTGTGTGACCGTGTGTTTAAATAGCCGAGTACAGGAGAAAACGACGAACCGCGCGAAAACAACGCGTGAAGATGAATCGCGCAGGAATCGATTGACGAACGTGTACAGGACCACAACCCATCCTCGTGTTGCGCCCCCACGGGGCAGGTCACCCCCCCCCCGGTCAGAGGCGGTTGTCCGCCGCGCTCGATGGCGGGACAGATGGTCAGGAGGGAACCGGATTTATAAACTATGCCGGATGAAAGCTAGTTCCGCAAATAAAGGTTTTCGGGGCCAGAAAAAAATCTCGAAAGCAGCAATCACCTTATTTGCATCTCGCCTACTCATCGGTGGCTGAGAGAGCCCAATAACTCTATCCAACAGATGGGACGGGCGTCCGCTGATAAGCCAAGCAGCGAGTGTCCGTAGAATAGCAAAAATCGTTTTGGGGGACGGATTCAGGACACGCGGCAATTCTCAATGCGATCAGTTTTTACAAGCGGCGCAGCTACAAGACTACTTCTTTATCCCTTCTCCTTTACGTCTCGCCAACGCAGAACTGTCAACGTCCTCCTAAGAATCGGACTCCCTCATGAACAAATGGGCGTGAAAATTGCATGTCCAAGTGATTTTTTCCCCTTATAGATTGTCGGACATCCATGCGATGCGTTTGCAATATTGTGCTAGCACAGGACATGTTGATGTGTCAAATTTGGCATGCGTTTTGGATTTTAATTTCACGGTGGTACCAACCGATGGAAATATGGATGATATTTTAATTCAAAATACAGGGGACATATATTGTAAAATACTAGTGATGCAAAACTCATATCTAACCGCACCAAGCAAATCATATTGTATTTTAAATATACGGATGAACAGAATTATATCAGAGTTGATCGGTAACACGAACGACTTACAATAGGGTTAATGAAGAAAAAGAAGTGAAGAAACTACGATCCGGAAGTAGTCGACGAAGAAGATGAGCGGTCGCTCATGTCGCACTGCCTAAAAACTTTATTACCGCTCCGTGTAGGTTCTCTCTGTGGCAATGGTTTGGAGATAGTCGCTCTCCCTTCCTCCTGGTGCACACCAAGAAAAATAGATGGCGAGGTTCGGGTGCCCAACAGATCCAACACAAATTCACTATAGGGGTAAAAGACGATGTCACTACTACAGAAAGCCTAATACTAGACGCCAAATCACAGACGGTTTTGTGAAACCGTCTGTGATGTATACTATTATAGACGGTTTTAATTTGGAGGCCGTCTGTGGTATTTGTGGCGGGAAAAAGGAGTATCATAGACGGTTCTTACCGCTGAGCGTTGCGTGATATGGAATATCACGAGCGATTTTATAATATAAACCGTCTGTGATATTTCAGATTATCATAGACGGTTTTTATTATAAAACCGTCTGTGATACTGAAATATCACAGACGGTTTTTATTACAAAACCGTCTGTGATAATTTGGAATATCACAGACGGTTTTTATTATAAAACCGTCTGTGATATTCTAGTATCACAGATGGTTTTATAATAAAAACTGTCTGTGATACGTTTTCCGCCTTGCAATCCCTCAAAATTTCATATTTTCCCGCTTAAGTCCGAGTATGATTCAGTTTTGAGACACCTTCAGTAAAACGGGCATAACTTTTGCATACGGTGTTCGTTTTCGATGTTCTTGTACTCGTTGGAAAGCTAACGACGAGCCCGATCCAAAAATAACAACATGCTTGCGCTTGTTGCCCTCCAAGACCCCAAAAAATTGGCCATCTTTAGACCTAAACCTGCGTCATAAGTTTTTAGTTTCTGTTTTTGCCCTTGTTCTTGGTCCTCCTTTTGGAATTTGGATTTTGCTTCAACTGAAAAGTTGTAGATCTCGTCGAAACCTTTTAAATGAGTATATATAAGCCATATAAAACTTTGCTATTTTCTCTTTTCAGACTAGTTGTTTATATTGCATCGGTATATAAAATGTTGTGCTCTAATTCACAGACGGTTCTATATATCGAACCGTCTGCGATATTCATTCATCACAGACGGTTCTATATATAGAACCGTCTGTGATAATCTGTGGGGCCGTTGATCCTACTCGACCCAATCATAGGCAATAGAAATCGACCAATCCTCACCCCACGGATCGTAGCTCCGCCTCTCCCTCCCTCTCCCCTATAAATATAACCAAAACTCAGCCTCCTTGCTGATCTCCTCTTCCTTGTGTCCTCCTCCTTACTGTTCTTCCCCTCCTTGCTGGTCTCCTCTTCCTTGCTGTCCTCCTCCTTGTTGTTCTCTTCCTCCTTGCTATTCTCCTCCTTCTTACTGTCCTCCTTGCAGACGACGCATAACTCTACGGGAGGCAAGACATCGCAGAAGCAACTAGCTCGTGCCAACCGTGCTGACACTCAATCAACGCCGACGATGGTGGGCGTCAAAGACATCCAGCTCAAGCGTTACATCAGGGGCGTAAAGGCATAGAGGATCTTTGCTTTTTCTCTTTTCTTGTTGTGTAACCTGCTCGTTGTTTTGAGATATTGTAATGGTAGGCTCTAATATTAATAAAAATTGATGTTTTATGTTTATGAAATGAATTGAGATGTGAATTAGATGTATATATGTATATGTTGATCTGCTTATTTCAGAAGGCATGGCTAGCATTTCCTGAGGCTAGCCAATAAACCGAAATAGGTTTAGGAGTAGAAGAGAATATCACAGACGGTTCTTAACTAAAAATCGTCTGTGATATTTATAAATCACGAGCGGTTCTTAATTAAAACCGTGCGTGATTATAACTATCCTGACGGTTTTAGTTAAGATCCGTACGTGATATTGCACCACGAGCGGTTCGAAAGCCGTGCGTGATGATCTCGTACACATCTTGACCCATAAATTCAGACGGTTCACAAAACCGTCTGTGATAACGTTTTTGAACCGTCTGTGATGACCTTTTCTGTAGTAGTGTGTGAGAAGGAATGGAGGAATTCAATCACCCTAGCCTGGATGTCTCCGGTTTTTTATAGAATGCAAATTACTCTCCAATAACTAACGCTATTAAACCAAAATAATTCACTCATAACTGCTAATTCAAACCACTGGTAACTGCTAAATCAAACCACATAATGGTAATTAAGCAATCTACTGACCAATTAGAGAGAGAGAGAAGCACGATTTAGCAAAATAGATGAACTCGGTTCATGGCGAGACTACATCACGGCATAGGCACAAATTGCTCTCTAGTAACTAGCGCTATTAAGCTAAAGTAACTTACTAGCAACTGTTAATTCAAACCAAATAATGGAAATTAAGCAGTCTTCTGACCAAGTCACAAGTCACATGATCTTTATGTGAAAATACACAAATACGCACACGCGTGCATACATGCATATGTGTGTTAGCTAAAGCCCTTCCTATGCCACCTCATGCCATGCCTCATGTTTTATGTGATAGCGAGAACTCTACTTTATATATTGCTTTCCTTTAACTTGTCCAAATAGTGTCGGACTAAATCATACTTTGCTTTGAAATTTAGGAATGAATGGCCTTTGTCTCATAGGCCCAATTGTAACATCAACATTGGTGCTGGTCCATCCGTTGATTGATTATTGGAGTAATTAAGCAGAGGAGAACTATTTTCCTTCTTTGCTAGTTAGCTATAGTAGGCAAAGTTTGATCGAGTAATCTATCGCATGCCTAGCCACGCCAGTCCTAGAACGTGTCACTTTTTGCTCATCCAATCACATCTGAGTTGCTCGTCCCATCGCCCATTCTTGTCTAATAAGAGCCGTCCGATACAAAATGATCATGTGGGATTGAAACCATGTGAAACACACTTTGCGGGGTATGACTAGGCATCGGGAGTCTAACTCACGTGCAGGCCCCACCCCCACATTCCACACTGCGAGTGGTTGGAAAGGAGATGGGAATCCCTCTACTTTTGCATGGAGGTCTCTTAACCTTTCTATTACTCCATAGAACATTTTTTTCTCATTTAACCAAAGAGATTCAAATAATCATATCTTATAAACAGTGCTTCAAACCTCTAATCATCGTATTTTTTGTATTCTACATAATGAGAACAATAAAATAAGACTAGTATCGGATATGTTTATAGGTAGAAGCGTTACTTTTTTAGTGGTAATTTGGATGGCGACTTAGGGCCGTAAATTCCTAAATAAACATGGTAATTTGTTCGAGTTATAGATGATAACTTGAGTGTAAATGATGGTAAACTTTGAACTATTTTTACATACAAAATGATGGTAAATTATTAACTTAGGGTGGTAATTTGTTAAAACTATAGGTAATAATTTATGGCACTAATGATGATTAATTTTAACTTTTTTACACAAACTCACAAAAATGATGGTAAATTCTAAAATTAATATGATAATTGATTAAAGCCGACAATGATAACTTAAGGTGCAATGAATAATAATTTTTGAAATCTTTTACACTCAATAAAATGATGGTAAATTCTTCAAATTAGGGTGATAATTTGTTAAAGCTAACAACGGTAATGATACAACTGATGGTAAATTTTGAATCTTTTCAAATTCACAAAATTGATTGTGGTAATTTTGAAATGTTAGGGTGGTAATTTTTTTAAATGTAGACGATAACTTATGGTGCAATACATGGGACTTTTGAACTTTTTTCAAATTCACAACATGGTGATGATTTTGAGTTTAGAAGGGTAATTTGTTAAAAGTGTTTGTATTTGTAACAAAATCACCACCTAAAGTTCTATTAAGTCACCATATACCGTTTTGAAAAACTACCACCTTAAATTCAAAAACTATGACCTATGTATGAATTTGAGAAAAAAGTTCAGAACTTATCATCAATTGAACCTTAGGTTACATCTCTATTTTTAACTAATTACCGCCCTATAATTTAATAATTATTATGTTAGCAATGGTGTGCTATGTGGCTTCATATTTGTGCCAACAAATAGAGAGGGCAAGGGTGTGTATTCATAGCATCATCCAATGGAGGTGGGGATGTGAAGCAAACATAGGCCTCATGTATAGAGGCAAAGGTGGGTCCCACATGTCTGCATGCCCCCAACTTGCAGGATCAGATTTTTTGTGGCCTCCACGTTGGCCTGCTCGGTTGGGCTGAAAAATAATAGCTTATGGCTGAAATTACACTGTAGCTAGCTGAAATTATACTGTAACTGAATGTGGCTTATTTGGTGTAATTAACTTTTTAAAAATTAAAATAAAATAAATATGTTAGCTCATCACGGACAACGCAAACGAATATAGGAGAAAAAGAACTAGCAAAAAAACTAAAAAAACAAAAAATTTAGAAAGATACGAAATTTATAAATAGTAAAAAATAAACCAGAAATTCAAACCGAAATAAGCGGGGCAGCTGTGCCTGTAAACAGACAAAAAACAAAAGGCAGTCATAGGCCACGTGAAGTAAGCTGAACATGGGATGAGCACATAAAAACGGAGCGAGGGGTCGCGCGATAAGCCTGGAGCACACCCAAGAGAGCAATAGTCGCACCCGGAACGGATACTGATCATGACCACCATGACAATGATGTTCTTCATTGAATCCTGTGCTTGAAGGAAAACATTCACATTAAGTATTGCAATGTAGAACTAATAGTCTCATAACTCCTAACAAATTTCCACCGCTAATCCCGAACACCCCTCTAAATATAGCTTGTGACTGAGTAAGACAGTATGCATGCATCGCCTCAGCATGAAGTATGAACATGTACACACTCAACTCCATGTTAATCTCTTGTCTTGTAGCCATCAAACTTAATTAATTAACGGTGCTAGAATAGATCGACTGATCGCAACGTTTCATGCGTGATGGGCGCTGGAGAGCCTACTGCAAGCACGTGCTCCTCCTGGCGTGCCAGAGCTGCGGCGTGGCGTACGGCGACCTGAGCACGCCGCCGCTGTACGTGTACAAGAGTACCTTCTCCCTTCTCCGGCTCGCTGCGGCGCTTCCATGACGAGGAGACCGTCTTCGGCGTCTTCTCCCTCGTCTTCTGGACCATCACCTACGTCTTCATCGTCGCCAGCGCCAACGACAACGGCGAAGGCCACCAAACCCCCCACCTGCTAGTTCGTTACTGGTTAACTGCCACTCTCGGTGAGTCGAATAGT
Organism: Bonia amplexicaulis; assembly: GCA_036346245.1. NCBI lineage: Eukaryota > Viridiplantae > Streptophyta > Magnoliopsida > Poales > Poaceae > Bonia > Bonia amplexicaulis. The sequence continues at coordinate 27,315,480 of CM070736.1, forward strand.
ATTTGATGTGTCTGCGCGCTATCTGCTTCAATTGCAGGGGGCACGTTTGCGCTCTACTCGCTGCTGGTGCGGGACGCCAAGGCGTTCAGCCTGACGCCGAACCAGCAGGCGGCCGACGAGGAGCTCTCGGCGTACTACAAGCCAGGGTGCACGCACGGGGCAGGACACGCCGATACTGACGGCGGTGTGGCAGTTCCTCGAGAAGCACAGGAAGCCGCGGACCTTCCTGCTCGTCATGGTCCTCTTTGGCGCCTCGCTGGTGATTGGCGACGGCGTCCTCACGCCGGCCATGTCCGGTGCGTAACGTTCCTGCTGTGCTGTCCATTCACCAAATGGCGTTAAAAATTCTTGCACTTCATAGTTTGCAGCTGCTTAGTCTGACTGATGCCTGCTGATCTTGGCCACGTTTTGTGTCTCGGTGCTCTCGTCCTTCTATGGCCTGCAGGTCCATTCACATGCGCTGTCAAACAGTGAGTGTCTGCGGCTACATGTACAAAATCTTGCACATATTCAGAACTAATCGTCATATCTGACTTAATTTCAGTTGTATTCTGTTAACTTTCCATGGTTTCGTTTGATCCAGTGATGTAAGATCGTTATTGTACGCTGAAGCGAACAAGAACAACCTACATTTGCTCTTTACTTGTCCAAACCATCATTATTTGCTGGAAAAAAAACAATAACAGGTGAGGTGTTGGTCCTGTCCTGCACCGTGCTTGTGTGCCTCTTCACCCTGCAGCACTGGGGGAACGCACCGCGTCGCTTTCCTGTTCGCGCCCTCTGCTTGGGATCGGTCGGTGTCTACAGCATCATATATGGTGTGGAACCCCAGGATTCTGCACGCCCTCTCTCCGTACTACCTAGTCAGGTTCTTCCAGAGGACCGGAAAAGATGGGTTCACACGCATTCTCTATCTCACAGTAGAAGAAGCTGAACAAAACTCATGGCTACCTTCAGAACACAACCAGAGCAAGAAGGTAAACAGATTACATTTTCTAGCCGGCCGGCGAACACACGCAAAACGCCGTTCTTTTCTTTTCTATTATAAAGAGAACAGAAGAGATAAACGTGCAGCTGTGATGTGATCCGCTCCTTGCGCTAGACTGAGATGTGGTCACAGCGTATAACTAGAGCCCACTCTTGCATGCATGCAGATCCATGCATGGCCACTAAACTCTCAGGCATGCAGCTAACTAGAAAAGCGTCATTATCTTGACTCGGTATCTACATGCAAGCACTGATCAACTAACTAGCATGCACATGACTTATTCCTTCCTACATGCAGGCATGCAGCTACCTAGTGACACATGCGGTGCATGCATGGCTCACAAACTCATGCAAGTAAATACTAATCAAGATTAGTGTCTAACATTTTCCCCCTAATCTTGATGTCGTTATTTGAGTATCTTCTTGCCAAGACTCAAAATAGCGCCGGTTCATCATCAGCATCAGCCATAACAAGATGCGCCTCCTTTTTCTTGTGGCACTCAGAAGCAAAATGCTCATAGTCATTGCAATTGTAGAATCTTACTTTAGCCTTGTCAAATTTGCGATACCTACGATTTCGACCACCATTGTCATCGGAACCGTCGCCTTCGCGCTTTGACGATCGAGCCTCCCACTCGGCCCACGTGAAAAGATGTTTGTCGTTGTTGTCGTCGCCCGGAATGCGTAGACGCTCCTCATACGCCTTGAGACGGCCGATCGCTTCTTCCACCGTCATTGTCTTCAAGTCTCCAAATTGCTCAATAGTTGAGACAATCTGCATGTACTTGTTCGGGACAGCGCGGAGAAGCTTCTTCACGACGTAGTTTTCCTCCATTTTATCGCCAAGACTACAGATCTGGTTGACGAGAGTTGTCAATCTTACGGCGAAGTCGTCCACCGATTCCGTTTCCTTCATGCGCAAACCCTCGAATTCACTCTTAAGGGTCTACACGCGCGCCTCCTTGACGCGTTCGGCGCCGACATACATCATCTTGAGCGTGTCCCACACAGCTTTCGTCGTCTCCTTTTCGGCAAGTAGGAGGATGGTCTCCTCTGGGACTCCTTGGAAGATGGCCACAAGGGCCATCTGATCTTTGCGCTCATCAACATCATCGGCCACCACAGCTTCCCAAACGCCTTGGGCCTTCATGAACACCTTCATCTTGATTGCCCACACAGCGTAGTTGCTCTTGTTCAGCATAGGGTATTGAAGAGAGACACTGCTTTCTCTTTCCGGTATCCTCGACGGACCACCGCTGGTGACGTTGGCGTGGCCCGATGGCACACCGATCTTGTCCTCGTCATGGCTTTGATACCAATTGTTAGAACTCTAGAATGCACTCACACAGTACTTTCGTGGACACACGCACTCTCTATCTCATAGTAGAAGAAGATGAACAAAACTCATGGTTACCTTCAGAACACAACCAGAACAAGATGATAAACATATTACTTTTTCTGGCCGGCTGGCGAACACACGCAAAATACCGTTCTTTTCTTTTCTATTATAAAGAGAACAGAAGAGATAAATGTGCAGCTGTGATGTGATCCGCTCCTTGCGCTAGGCTGAGACGTGGTCACTCCCTCCCCCCTTTTCCCCCCCTTTCCCCACCCTCCTATTTCCCCCTTTTGCCCCTTTTTATTTGTTTTCTTTTCCCCCCCCCCCAATCACCCCGGCCCCCCCCCCCCCCCCCCTCCCTTTCTGCCCCCCCGGCCTTTTTGGGGGCCCTTGCCCCCTTTCCATCCCCCCCCCCCCCCCTCCCCCCCATTTTCCCCCCGCCCCCCCTTTTTTTTCCCTTTTTTTGCCCCTTTTTGGGCCTGTGGGTTTGGGGTTTTTTTCCCCCCCCCCTTTTTTTTTTTTTTGGGGGGCCCCCGGTTCTTTCTTTTTTGGAATCTTTTCCCCGGGAAGGGCCCAAGGGGGGCCCCGGCCCCGGGCGTTCCCTGGGGTTTTTCAAATTTTCCCCCTTTAAAATTGAAAAAACAAAAGGAAATGGGCCTATTTTTCCCCCAAATTTTTTTTCCCTTTATTTACTTTCCACCATTTCCCCACCGAAACAAACCCCAAAAATTTCCCCCTTTTCCAAGGGGTTTTTGGGCGCCCCCCCCAAAAAGGGCCCCCCCCCGGGAGAAGGGGATAGAAAGCCGGAAAGCCCCTGGGTTTCCCTCCCAAAGTTTTGGGGTTTCCCACAAATTTGGAAAAATACCCCCCTTTTTTTAAAAGTGGGTTGGGGAAAATTTTTTTTAAAAAACAATTTGGGACGAAGGCCCTTTGGGAACATTTTGGGACCCACAGGGGGAAAAAATTTTGGGGCAAACAAAGGGGCAACAAAATTTCAAAACCCCCCGGCGGGGAAAGAGTTTTTAAAAATCATCCCACCCTTTCACCAAAAAAAAAAGGGTCCCCCACCCCCGGGGTTCCCCCCCCCAGGGGGGCCCAGGGGGGGACCCCCCAAATCTCCCGGGCGGGCCCCTGGGGCCGGGACGGGAAGCGGGAAAGTGGGAGGGCCCGCCTCCGGAAACCGGGGAGGCCCCCGCGCCCCTACGGAGGCGTTGGAAACCCCGGGAGGGTTTGGGGTTTGACCCGGTTGGGGGGGCCCCCAGGGCAAGAACGGGGGTTTCCCGGACAAAGAAACCCAAAGGGGGGAAAACCAAGGAACCAAACCCTTGAACCAAAAAAACCCCCCCCAAAACCAGGAAGGTTTAAAGGGCCCCCTTTGAGTTTTAAGGTTGCAAGGAGGGAGAGAATCTGGGGGGAGGGGGAAAGCCCCCCAAACCCCCGGGCCAGAGAACCCCAAACCCAAACAGGGGAAGGAGCCAAGGCAAGGGCCTTTAAACCCAAGTGGCAAAAATAAGGGGGAAAGAGGCAAAACAGTTGGGCCAAAACCGACCCAAAGGGGGGAATTTAACCCGGGGCACGTGTCGACGGGGGCCGGGGGAAAGTCCCAGGCCCACCCCCCAAAGACCGGAAAGCCCCAGGGGGAGGTTCGATGAATTCCGGGGGGGAAAAGGGCCCGGGCTGAATTTTAAAAGCCTTGTGGCCCGGGCCCCAAATTACTTCGGGTTTGGGCCGAGTTTACCCAAAAAGGGGGCAAACCAAAGGGGGGCGGGGTGGGGAAAGAACCGGGGCCCCCCCTTTTGGATTACCCAGGGGGAAAAATTCGGGATTTCCCTGGGTGGGTCAACGTGGGAAAGGGGGTTTTGGGCCCCCTCACCCTTCAGGGGGCCCATCCCCCAAATGGCAACAAATCCCCGGGGTTTTCCCCCCGGGGAAGGGAGGGGCCCCCCTATTTGGCGGCAAAGTTGGGGTCCACCCCGGGAAGGGCGAAAAAAGTCCACCAGGGTTGGAACCCCGGGGGGGCAAGGGAAGGGGCCCTTCCCCATTAAAATAGGCCAACAAAGGGAACCCCAAAGTTTAAAAGGGAAAAGGTCCCAAACTTTGGGGGGCCCCCCCCCTCGGAAAAATTTTTCCAACAAGGGTTGGAAGCCATGAGCGGTGGGAATGGAAAGCTGTTTTTAAAAACACGCCCTTTTTCCCCCCCTCACGGGTCAGGGTGTGGAGTCCAAAAGGGTTTAAAACCCCGGCGGCGACGGGATGAACTCTAGACAGGCGGCGGCGTTGGGCAAACCCAAGGTGAGTTTCGCTCTGATACCATGTTATGAATATTGTGTGTGTATTGATATGAGACCCAAAGGGCCATATATATAGGAGAGTACAAGAGATATGCCATATAGAGATAAGACATATATGGAATAGAATCCAAACTCTATCTCCTAATACAACTCTATCTCTATCTCTCCTTAACACATCAGATGGCCATCCACGAAGTGCGAGCGGGGCCGATCTTGGACCGGCGGCCAGCGGTGGAGCTTGGTATGCCCAGGTACTCATGTGAGGTGGAGGCGCTCGGTTCAATGCTGGAGCTCATTCTCGCTGGTTACTTGGGAAGGAGAGTGAGCTTCAAGCGGATGCCGTGGATACTGGTGCCTGGTGCTGCAATACATGGGCAGGTGGCCTTCCTATCCAAAGCTCCCGACTGCGACATCCACTTCGTCTTCTTTGAGTCCATACCCCATAATTGCACTGCTTGCCCATTCCGTGCATCATAAGCTAGTAGATACACAATGCGATGTGAACATATATAGGAGGCATTGATCCATGCGTGGGTGCATGCAGCGCGCATCTTCTGGCCGGTGTTGGTGATCGCGACTCTGGCGGCGATCGTGGGCAGCTAGGCAGTGATCTCGGCCACCTTCTCTATCGTGCAGTAGTGCACCGCGCTGGGCTGCTTCATGCGCGTCGAGATCGTCCACACCTCTGGCCGCATCCACGTACGGCTAGATCTACAGCCTCGAGATCGTACTGGATCCTCATGCTCGTCTGCCTCACCGTCACCGTCGGCTTTCGCGATACCACCCTCATCGTGAACGCATACGGTAGATTGCATTGCATGTCACAAGTTTAATATGTGCCCAAAGTTGACATGGTACATATGGTTAAAGCTTAAAAGGTTTGACTAAGATGAAATGTTAGATAGCAAGGGCGGTTGTGATGGTGGTGACGATGTTGCCCATGTCGGTCGTCATGGCTTTAGGGGTACCTCCTCCTCCGACCTCGTTGCTTGGTCCTCTTCCACCTGGTGACCAGGTCCCATACCCTTCCTCAAGACGACGAAGGTTGGCGTGTAGTGACCAATAGGCGTCGGTGGAGGCGCGTCAATCAGTGCGTTATCTCGCCTCCTACGCCGGAGCTGCATGGCAACATTCTAGCGGACCTAATAGATCGTTGTTGGAACTGCCTTGCTTTGGATCACGTCAAAGCCAACTGCCCCAATCCCATAAGGTGTAGACGTTGCTGGGCCTTTGGCCACCACATCAAGGATTGCAAGCACCCTTGGAATCCACCAAGATGAGCACGGCCAAGTCACCCCTGCCGTCACGAGCTCTAGGGCGCCTCCACCTCATAGATCAACCGGCACAGCGTCGCGCGTTCGGGGTCAACATCCTCCCAGTCCAGCTCTTTGAACCCACTGAGGATGGCATGGGGCTCTGATAGCCGTCGTGCTCCCACCCCTGAAAACTCCATAAGGTCTTTGTTCCTCGTCGCATTTTCTTGTCTTCTACTATCCCTAGACACACCCGGCAGCTCGCCCAGCCCATGCGACCTGCATAATACCTCGCACCACATCGCATGAGGAGCTACAGAGCCACCTCAAATAAGCTCTCGTCGCCTATGTGGGTGGAACAAGACCGTCGGTGTCCAAACAGGAGGTGGCGTTTGCAATTGAAGAAAGGATTGGAATCCCGCGATGCAACTTTTCTGTCCACAATTTTCGACCAGAGAACTTTCTCTTAGTCTTTGCGTTGGAGGAGCTCTGCATTCAGGCATCACGACATGACAAACTTGAGTTCTCACACTTCTCCCTCTTCCTAAAGCCCTGGACCAAACATGCGTAGGCTCACAGTGCATCTCAGCTATTCAAGGTCGCCTTGGACATTGAGGATCTCCTAGCTGATGAGTGGGATTGGCACGTGGCTTCTAATATTATCTCTCCTTCCTATTGGATTGAGCGGCTTGATCCAGACACGGCCAGCCGGCAAGACTTGCCAACTTTCGGCTCAAAGTTTGTACAGCTGATCCTTCCTCGATCCCTAAACAAGTAACTCTCCTCATTGCAGAGCCGGAAGTTGAACATCCAGATCCGTCAAACCCCATCTTTGGTCATCTCCCTCTGCTTCTTTGTGAGAAGAATGTGTTGGCCTACAAACTTCTCCACATCTCTAAGGTGGAGGATTACCGTGCCAGAAGCTCCTCCTCTTCTTTGTCTGATCTGTCTTGCCCCTCCAGCGATGGAGACAGCGGGCATGGTGGGAGACCGGAAATAGGACCCTATGGGTCGTCGGGCCTAGGACCAAAGCGCGCTTCTCCACTGACTCCCACGGTCAGCTGGACGGTGGCACTGGCCAGATGGCGCAGCATGAGTATGGCTTCATCAACAATGACCACTGTTGCACCAAGTGTTGTTCCACTTAGGATTAGCAACTCCCACATCTGCCATCCGACCGATCCTCGCCAACTTTGCTTGCCCGGAGGCTGATGTCATGGCGATGGCAGGGTGTCTTCTAGCTGGAGGGCCGACGAGATCAGCCCGACCACACAACTGCAATTTCCACATCAGTGACAGTTGTGCCCTCAGTGGACCCCGCGGTGGTGCCCTCGATGTCTGAACCGGTCACATCACGCGCCAAAACTATCCATGGACAACAAGCATGCCTGCATACACCACTGCCTGTGCGACACATTGAGTTGGAGACCCAAACTCTGGCACCTTCTCCGGAGCCTACAAACCCAAATATGGAAATCTCATAGCCTTTGGTAATCTAGGCACCAAAAGAAGGTCCCGTGATAAGCCAAAAGGAAGCCACTATTACTTACTTTAGACGCACCAAGTCTTCTGTCAAGGCGCACCCCCACTCCTTTGTCCTCCACCCATCAGCCTCAAACACGCAAAGCTGCACCGCATTGATGATGTGCATCCTTTACAAGATGAAAAGTTGATGGAATAGGAAGAGACTTTTGCCACTCCTCAATCTGCTCAACCCGCCAATTCAAACCAGGATGGGCCAATGGTCATTGCTCAGCTTTCCTCTCCCGTGTTGCTTAGGTCCCCATCGGTTTGCACCCCCTTACGGCAACCCCAGAGGAACCTCTCGGCTGAAGAGGCTTCCCCTCCCCTTCCTGTAAACATGGCCATTGTCCCCATCTGATTGTCGTTGCTACCCAACCCGACGCCAAGACACTACCCTTCGAACACAAGGAGTCCCATCAGAGTCCCACAACGGAGCAAGCGCCTCACAGCAAAAATCTTCATCAAAACTATGGACTCTTGCGGCACTGTTCAATCTCGGACACCTCCCACAAGACTCTATCTCCATGGCCTGTTAGACAAGTGAAACAATGTTTCATTGCGTAGCAATGTATTAGTTCATGAATGGGTGTAAAATCTTAGTCTGGAATGTGTGTGGGCTTAACACATGCGCCCGTCGATGTGTTGTTCGCGAGACTGTTGGTGAATATAATCCCGACATTGTGTGTATCCAGGAAACCAAACTACGTGCCATTTGACTACCTTCTTAATGCACCGCCGCCCCGCAGATTCGCATGAGTTTTTGTCTTTGGTTGGCACGTGTGGAGGGATACCGTAGCCTAGAAAACCTCCATAATCACAGTTTCTTCCAAGTTGATTCGTTCTTACTCGATCACATTGTAATTCAAGTGACGTCGCATCCAACAAACACTCCCTGGTGGCTACGCACTATTTATGGTCCGACAATAGAGCAAGAAAAGTCAGGTTTTCTTTTTGAGCTGTGGGAGGTACGGGATCTATGCCTAGGCCCGTGGCTGATTTTAGGTGATTTGAACCTGATTCTCTCAGCATAAGATAAAAATAACTCCAATCTACACCGACGGCTTATGGGTACCTTCCGATGCTTTATCAACGATTTGGATTTAAAGGAACTACATCTCCACGATCGCCGTTACACTTGGTCCAATGAAAGGGAAACCCCAACCCTAGTTAGACTTGATCGAGCTTTTGTCTCGGTTGACTGGGAAGAAATGTTTCCCAATGTCTTCATGAAGGCCCAATCATCCTCAATTTTTGACCACTGCCCACTCCTTATCTCCACCGAAACCATTTTCACAACAACTCGTTGCTTCCATTTTGAGTCTTTCTGGACAAAGCAAGAGGGGATTCTAGAGGCAGCCCAAGAAGCTTAGAAGTGCACTCCCTCAATCACAGACCCGTTGAAGCACCTTGACATTTTGCTCAGGAACTCAGCAAGAAGCCTCCAGAGCTGTGGGGACGGGAAGTGCGGCAATATTAAGTTGACACTGCAAATGGCTAGAGAAATCCTTTTTTAGCTCGAACGGGCCTGGGATAATCGTGCATTTTCCCCTCAGGAGGTCTGGCTCTGTAGAAACTTGAAAATAAAATGCATGGGGCTGGCGTCACTTGAAAGAACAATCGCCAGACAATGTTCACCATTAATCGGCTCAAAGAGGGGTGTTGTAGGGGTGGCCCTCACCTAAGCCCAGCCGGCCTGTTCGGATGTTGCGAGGCCCAAAGTGGGACATGTATAATGACATAAATACCCCTGAGAGGGACACCAGAGTGTAGGGGTGCAAACGGATCGGATTCAGACCAAACAGAGAGAGAGATGTCGTAGTGGAGAGTTAGGTGAACAATGCTTAGGGTTTCCCCCTTGGCCTGAACTGTACATATATATCCACATGGGGAGTGTTTTACAATCTCTCTCTTACACTCTGGTGTCCCTCTCAGGGGTATTTATGTCATTATACATGTCCCACTTTGGGCCTTGCAACCTCCTAACAGACCAGCTGGGCTTAGGTGGGGGCCACCACTACAACAAGGGGGATTCCAACACCCGATTCTTAAGAAAAACCTTCATCTCCTCCATTTTAGACGACGGTTTAATGTACACCGACGCAAACCAAATAGCACACTGATTCTACGAATTCTACTCACACCTCCTGGGCATCTATGAGGACAGAGAGCATACCCTGGATCTCAACTTCCTGCAATTGCCCAGTTTGAATTTGTGCAACTTGGATGATTCATTCTCTAAACAAGAGATTTGGGTGGTCATTAAAGACTTCCTGTCCGTGAAATCCCTAGACCCTGATGGGTTCATAGGGGCTTTCTTTAAGAGCACCTGGCTCGTGATCAAGACGAGCATCCATGCAACATTCCAGGCAATTTTTGAGTTGAAAGGCCAATTTCTAAAGCTTAAACGGTGCTATGATAACCCTACTGCTAAAGACAAATGATGCAACAAACATCATGGACTACAGACCGATTAGTTTGGTGCATAGTTTTGCTAAGCTTCTATCAAAAGTATTGGCAAACATACTTAGGGCAAATCTCCCGCTCTTGGTGAGATCGAACCAAAGTGCATTCGTGGCCGGCCGAAGCAACCACGATAATTTTTGTTTCGTTCACCTAGCAGCCAAAAACCTGTGTTCAAAGCACAAAGTAGCCTTGTTGCTCAAAGTGGACATTTCTAAGGCCTTTGATTTAGTATCTTGGCCATTCTTATTGCAAACTCTTTCGCATATGGATTTTGGACCGAAATGGCTTCTTCTCGAATTCTTCTGAACGGAAAGCCGAGCAACAGCATTGCCTTGCGTAGGGGTCTGTGTCAAGGAGACCCATTGTCCCCAATCTATTCATATTGGTCATGGAAGTGCTGAACGCCCTGTTTCGCAAAGCCAGTTTGTGAGACCATGTGGAGGTCACGCCATGGTTGTGATGAATAATTGACTTTTGGATTAGAGTTGTGTAGAGGTTGAGTTTGGTTTTTGAGGCTTTAGCAGAGGTTTGCTTTTTGGCTATCGTTCTCGTGGTCTACGACTTGGTGGTTGTAGGTGCTCTTTTGACTGGGTAGTCGGCAGTCGATCTTTCGATTTGGTAGTCAATTGAAGCCTTACAACTTGGTGATCAGTAGAGGTAGTCGGCAGAGGCCTTACGACTTGGTGGTCGCAGAAGCCTTTACATCTTGGTGGTCGCTGACGCTTTTACGACTTAGTGGTTGGCTGGCTCTATGACTTCTGGCTTTACGACTTGATGGTCACAGAAACTTTTATGACTTTGTGGTCTACAGGTGCTCCTACGACTTGGTAGTCATAGCCTCCAGTCGATGGTTGTAGCTTTGTCTACGCATGGTCGATAGTCGTAGCCTATGGTCGATGGTCGTAGCTTTGGCTGGGCGAGATTGTAAGTCGTAGCGACTAGTTGTTGGTAGTCGTAGTCTGCTGAATGTGAGCGATAGATGTAGTATTCTGTATGCCTGTGCATTTGATGGTCGTAGCATCTGCTACATGGTCATAGCAGATTAAGTGTGGTCGTAGGCTGTTGGAAGGACCTCATCGGCTACGAGCACCTCTTTTCTTGTGCATCCGAGCACTCATAAGTCGTTTAAGACCAGTCTTTGTGTTGAGGTTGTTCACTGGATTTACTGGTGTTTTGGTCAGGGTTGACCAGGGTGTTTGTTGCTTTGTGCACATGAGGATATTGCTTGGTTTTAGGATTAGAATCAGTAATTTTGGTGCATATATTTTGATTATGCAAATTGATGATTTTTGTGTATTGTGCGGTGCGATGTGATGGTTTGCTTGTTTGTGTTGGTTGCAGAACTTCGGAGTTAGGTCATGGTGAGGCGTGGAAGGACCGGGACTAGGCATAGGGAGGTGTTGAGATCCAGAACGGTCAGGGAAACGCCAAAGATGATCGAGGCTGGCGAGGTGGTTGCAAGCCGGGACGACGAGGAATCGGAGCAGGAGCTACCGGAGATGGACTGTAACACCCCGGGATCCACAATACCCTGGGATGCTACTAAAACTACTCCACAACTAGCCAATTTACAAGATAAATTAAACTGGCAACAATTACTAAACAAGATAGTATAAGCGGAAGCGTAAACAACTAAGGAATAACATGATAGCAATAACAATTTAATATTCGTAATCAACTTCAACATATTAACCAAAGTAACGGTTCCGAATTAAACATTAATGAGATGAGACATTCATCAACAAGATAACTAAGCAAAGACTAGAGTTCTTTCGACTTTATTTCAGCATTAAAACAAAATCCATGTGCATCAATGTGGTGCTGCTCTACCCTTCCCAATGCATGCTCAAGGTTCACCTATAGGGAGGGGGAAACAAGGGTGAGATAAAAATCTCAACAAGCAAACTGTTTAACAGGCTACTCAAACTACAAACAATTATACATCATCATTTATAATTCTATACAACTACAACCATAATTCATATCCATAATTATTAATCACCATAAATCTTCCATGGATCATACCTCTTCAATTTCAGATTTAATTGACATATAAATGCTATCATTTTATCCACAAATAATTGCAAATGAAACATTTAATCTTTCCACAAACCACAATAGACTAATCATCAATCTTCCATAGATCATACCTCTTCAATTTCAGATTTAATTGACATATAAATGCTATCATTTTATCCACAAATAATTGCAAATGAAACATTTAATCTTTCCACAAACCACAATAGACTAATCATTAACATTTAATCTTCCACAACTAACAATGTTATATCCTCAACTTTAAATCACCATCAAGGCAATAAAGCATATGTATGATCATCTCACTACTTTATTAATTCTCACATCCATAAATGATATCAACAATTAATATAAGAGAAAAGAATCTCAAATCTCATGCCATCACGACAACCCTTACCATACACAAGGGACGAACCCCATTCCACGACCACATCCACAATCCTTATATCACAAGTAGCTCACATGAGCCAATTCCACATTACAACTAGAAAATTGTATATTCCACAAAATAACATCACCACAATATATATTGCATATGTATGCAAATGAATCTTTCCACAATGTAATGCATATGAATGCTTCATGTCAGGTTTACATCACTCTTGCCGTGCAGAATTGTAGTTCATCGTATTACACGACAATATACGATGCTTCCATGGCGAAGAGGTGCATCGACACGGCAATATACGATGTTGTACCAGTACGGTCGCTGCTAAGTCGCGGCATCCACATATGCAAATGACATGATATGACATGAATGATATGATAATTCATTAATCATATTAATTCATCCATAAGGAGCATTATCATGCTCTCAACATATCCACATCCACCACATGTTATTTTCATGTCCACATTATAACATTAAACAAGAATTCCACATGTCTACTAGCATAATATCAATATATCAATGGATAAATATTTGCTATCATCTCCATAATTAAAATATCATGCAATCATGGCATCATGTATCAAATTAAGATAATAATGTAAATTGCAAGTATAAGGAATAACAAGTTAAACGGTAGCAACCACCGCTACGCTCACTTGCCTCAATCCGACGAGCGGGCGGTACAATAGAGATCAAGAGCTGACGATATTCTACAATTAGTATTTTTTCCTTATTTTACGATGTTCTACAAAAACCCGCGATGACTCGCGATTGTTTCAAAAACTTACGTCGTAATGACGTTCAGGGTATTACATGGACATGACGGGCAATGGCGAGGTGGACCAGGACTAGGCTCAGGGAGGAGTCGAGGTCCAGACGGTCAAGGATGCCGGGTGCCGTCATCCACGAGGAAAAGGATGTAGTGCGCCAAGTGACTTAGATAGTTTGCAAGCGAGGATGGTTCGGTGGGATCCGGACACGTGAGAGGCTTGATGATAAGTCATTGGGGCCACATGTAAGCCGCTTTGAGAAGCGTGCATATGTAAAACTCGATGTTGGGTGGAGTTAACGGGTTATCCCCTGATTGGACTAATGGTAGGATCCATTAGGTAAAGGGTTTGTTTGTAAGACTATAAAAAGGGGAGGGGAGGCAAGAGTTAGGGTTGAGTAGGTTGGCCAAGCCTTGACGGTTGGCGCCTCTCCCTCTCATGGGAGTTAGGTTTGAGAGTAAGTGATGGATTTAGGGTTAGAGCCTGGTCCTCCCGAGAGGAGTGGCTGTGAAACCATTCATTAGAGCAATACATCGAGTCTCCATCTACATCTTGAGTATTCTTATCTGGATGGTTTTGAGTTGGCTTGGTCTTGCTTGTCTGTGTTCTTGGTTTTCTCTATTTTTGGATCGTGTCTTTCCTTTCTTGATCTGAAAGAATGTTCTTCCTTGTTTTGTTGATGATCTGAATTGCTATGTGTTGGAAAATCATACTCAAAGCCATCTTCGCTGTTCTATTCCCATGAGCAAGGTCTAATTGACTTTTCATTCTCTCAGTTTCAGTTCTTGTGTGCGGTCGGTGAAATCTCATAAAGATCTCAATCTGGTTAATAAGTTTTCAATTAAAGCTTAGAGTAGCCTCTTGAGATCTTATTCTTGCTATGCACAAAGTTTTATGGCCAGTTGATCTTTGATTTAAAAGTTATTCGGATTCTGGATCTGGCGGTCGCATGCTCTTTGCTTCCTCTGTTCTTCCGAGAAGCTTATGACCATGTTCGATTCTTCGACCATGGTCAAGTTTTCGACCGCAACGCTTTACTTTTCAACCACATTCACTCTTTCAATCGTACTTGTTTTCGACTACTCGATGGTCGTAGATCTCATGGTCATGTGCCCCCACTACCTTACGAGTTGTTTACGACCGCAGTCGGTTATGAATGCTCGATGATTTTCGACCATAGCTGATGGTCTCAGTCAAGTGCCTTTGGTACTTCTAGTCGTTTACGACCACACTTGCTTTCTATCGCTCAATGGTCCTAAGTCGTGTGGTCGCTCGACTTCTCTGCAACCTCTAGTCGTTACGACCATGCATGGTTTCGATCGCTCAATGGTCGTAGATCTCTCGGTCACAATCTGATATGTTACGACCATGTACTGGTTTTCGACTGCATGTATTTTCTGTTCATACTTTGGTCATCGACTACGGTGGTGTCAATCACACATTGGTCTTCGACCATGTAGTTCGCGATCACATCGGTCTTTGTCAGCGCTGGTTTTTGACCACTCATCGGTCCTGAACTACGCTGGTCTTTCGACCGCACATTGGACATAGACAACGTTGGTATCGACCACGTTAGTCTTCGACAATGTTGGTGTTCGACCACGTTGGTTACGACCACGTTGGTTTCGACCACGTTGGTTACGACCACGTTGGTTACGACCACGTTGGTGATGATCACGTTGGTTTCGACCACGTTGGTTACGACCATGCTGGTTTCGACGCGTTGGTTTCGACCACATTGGTTACGACCACGTTGGTTACGGCCATGTTGGTTTTGACCACGTTGGTTACGACCGTATTGGTTACGATCGCGTTGGTTACAACCACATTGGTTACGACCGCGCTGGTTTCGATCATGTTGGTTTCGACCACGCTGGTTATGACCACGTTGGCTTCGACCACGTTGTCTGCTTTGACCACGTTGTGCTTCGTTGAGTGGTCATGTCTCGACTACACTGTGTTTTGATGTGGTCGTACTGAGCTCTGTGTTCCTCTGTTTTCAAGTAGAAATCACATCCTAATCTTCATAACTTTGTAGCTATTGGAGAAAAAGAAATATGTGAATATTTGGAGAAAAATCTTCAAGCACCATTCACCCCTTTCTGTTGCCTGTCCGGTCCTACATAGTTCCCTACAAATCCTCACTTCCCTTGCAAACCCAGGCCTTCAAGAAAATATATCCCTATACACTAATGACGTCGTTTGCTTCATTGCCCCATCTCTGCAAGACCTCCGGATGTTCAAATACATCTTCAGTGTCTTCGGGGAGGCATTTGGCCATCGCGCCAATCTTCACAAGATTTCGATCACACCCATCGGCTGTGGCAAGGTGGATTTAAATGTCGCGCAATAGGAGTTACCTTGTCAACTATCCTACTTCCTGATAAAATACCTCGGGATGCCATGTTGTTGTCTAAACTCACCAAGTCACAGCTGCAGCCATTGCTAGACAAATTCCTGAAAATGCTCCCAAGTTGGAAAGGCAAGCTGCTATCCTTGGATGGCTGCCTCATCTTGGTCAAGCATATTCTATCCGCCACGCCTCTTTATCACATTCTATCGCTTGATCTTCCTGCATGGACAATTAGGGAAATTGATAAGCGCCATCGAGCTTTCCTCTGGAAGGGGGCAGATGCCATTCATGGTGGCCATTGCCTGGCAGCATGGAGGACGGTCTACTGACCACTCCCTCTCAGGGGTTGAGGTATCCTCGACCTTAGACTAATGGGATATGCACTGAGAATGCGATGGATATGGTGGTAGAAAGTAGACCCCTCGCACTTGGACTAACCTTCGGTCGGCTCATGAACTGGTGATTTAGGCAATGTTTCAAGCTGCAATGGAAACAAGGTGGGCAACGGACACGACACACTATTCTGGATAGACAAGTGGTTGGAGGGGAGTTCCATTGAATCTCAGTGGCCTTCTCTCTCGAATCTCATCAAGCCGAAAGCAAGGAAGTCTCCCACGGTTGCCTAGTCAGTCCTCCATAATGCGTGGGTCGCCGACATTTAGGGCGCCCTAACCACCTAGATCCTCGCAGACTTCTTTCAACTTTGGGTTCATTTGCGCTCTATAACCTTGCAAGTAGAGAATGCTGACAAGGTGGTTTGGAAATTCCATTCTTCGGAGCAATACTCAACCAAATTGGCATACAATGTGTTCTTCATCGGAGGAGCTCGTTTCTTGGGTCATAACCAGATTTTGAAGAATACGGCGCCGTTGAAATGTAAACTCTTCATGTGGCTAGCCTCAAACAATCGCTGTTGGACGGCCAACCGTCTAGCGCGCCGCGGGCTATCGGTTAGTCCAATATGTGGGTTCTGCAAGCAACATCATGAAACTATCGAACACCTTCTCATGAGTTGTCAATGGGTGAAACAAGCTTGGACACAACTCTTGACCCTATTCAACTTTCCAAGTAGCGCCTGCCTCTTCAAATGCTAAATTCATAGATGGATGGATAGCTTGGCGAAAGAGTTTACCAAAGACTCACAGAAAAAGGTTTGATTCATTAGTCCTCCTTTTCTCTTGGACAATCTGGAAGGAACAAAATGCCCGTATCTTCGACGCCTCGGAAAGGGACATCGCCGCTATTATGACCATGATCCTTGATGAGGCATCACGTTGGCGCCGAGCCGGCATAGGGTCACTGCCTGAGAGAGCTTCCCAAACCCGCTAGTCCGTTTCACTTGCCTCCGGCAGCGTGTTGATGCTTGTTAGTTCTAAGTCAGCTGGGTTGGGTGCTCAGCCCCCTTCTTGTTTCTTTCAACTAGTATGCTCTTGTTTCTTTTGGTCGTCAGATATCCGCGCTGTCCTGCTATCTTCACTCCTTGATACAAAGGCGTGCAATCCTTTTGCGTGTTTCTTAAAAAGGATTCTTCCGGTGTACGAGATGTGAACATTTCTCTCATTGCAGTTAACTCAGAACTTCTCGACAAGATCATCAAATTCAAGAGGCAGAAATCATACATTGCAACATAACGACATTGCCAGAAAGCATGTTTAGCTCTTAGCAATGCCAATGTGTAGAACTTTACTGTATCGACCAACCTAAGCAACTGAAAACTGTGAAGGCCCTGAAACACAAGGCTCCCAGCTACCCAGATTTGCTACTTGTTTTCCTGTGGTGATTCTCTTCTCCTACGGGAAGAATGTACAAGACGAGGCCAACCCTGTCGCGGGCATGCAAGAAGATATCAACAGACACTGGGATATGAATCCTGAGTGTGAGAGTAACAGTCAGCAAGCTGTTCGTCGACCAATCAAGCTAAGTATCTGTAGCTATTCGCAGTCTCCGGGTCACGTTCCAAGTATTCCCTGATGATAAGGTCCTCGATCCTCCTCTTTATGACTTTGATGTCAGGCTGCAGCAGAGAGAATAGTTCCCATTGTCAAATTCTCATATTACACGGTCAAAAAACAAGATGAATTCTGCTTTCTTTTTCCCCACAAACATAAAAAAAAGGCTAGTAAGAATTACACAAAAATGTACAATGCTCAACAAGTATGTAAGCAAAATTAAATAGAGTTAGAGGAGGATATGTTCTGCGGGTACCTTGAACATGCGGCTGAGCTGCTCCACACATTCTGCTACAAGCTTCTGATGGCCCATGATTTTGCGGCTCTTCATGATACGCACGATGGATGCATCAATTGCAAATCTCCTGTCCTTATTGACATCTTCAACAACCTTTTTCTTCTCGTCAGTTGGAGGAAGCGGTACCTGCAGAACACATTGCTGTCATTTTACAAGAAAAAGAAACCAGAGCAAACGGATGAAAGCAAAGCACTAAAGTTTAAATTAGGAAATATACCTTTATCCTTCGCATCTTATCAGTAAATTTGGAGTTGAACTCGAAGATGTCATTTGGAGAAATTGTTCTGTTACTTGGCTCTTTGTTGAGAATCTTGTACTTTGCACACGAGAGCGAATGGAGCAAACGCACAGCATCATCATCGGACAGTTTTAATTGCGTCACAATCTCAGAGTAACTTAGTCTATCAGCTCCATTGAATAGCAGCAGTAATGCAGCCTGGACAAAGAGGGAAAGGTAAGAAATGATTATGTTACACGCAGCAGGTGTGGTTCTACTTGCTCAAAGATTTAGAACCTGCCTGATAAGTCGAAACAATCAGCTCAATAGGTTTGGTGTCAAACTTTCCAATGATGTTGCAATTTCCCAAGGAATAAATCCAGGTAATCTTTCTGTGTTTCTTGTTGGACTGATAAAACTCCTTGAAAACCTCCACACATTTAACCTGAAAACATGGAGTTGTTAGACAAATATATGGGTTAATCGCATTGCAATATTACAGGTAGCACATTAACTTGAAAGTGGACAGTTCCAAGTTTAACGGTGATAATAATCAACTCTATGAGAGAGGCAATTGGTGCCAGTGATCAAGAAATTAATAGACGTACCATCTCAGAAGGAAGATTTATATCAGAGCTTTTGTAAGTTGGCCAGTGTCCTGTGGTCAGAACTGTAACACTCAAGTCTACCCGAGGATTTGATTCTGGATTGTTGCTTATGTAGTCTTCAAATTTTGTCTGGTGTTCTCTTGCCATTGTAATATCATTGAGCATGCCCTCCATTTTTGAAGTAAATTGCCCCCCAAAGTACTGCTTTAGCTTGGAAAGAATGCTTCTCTCATGTTCATTATCAACACTCTTATCAAAGAGCAATCTCCTTCCAAGCTTCTTCCTGCAATTTTCCAGAGAAATCTCAACTTCGAAATAATATAGGTTATAATTTATGTTAAAGTCTGTAATTATAACATCCAAGTTAATAAAAGAAACACAAACCTGTGAAACTCAACAAAGAGATCCTTATCGCTGATGTATGAGAGGAGCTTCACAACCTGGAGACAATTCAGCATTGAGCAAAGGAATTTGTAAACTTGTGTGTGCAAACAGTATTGCAATAACTGTACCTTCTCAAGGGTCTCTTCTATAGCTTCATCACTTAGCTTTTCACTTCCACCTTTTCTTAAGATGCTATCACAGAATGCTGCTAACATTTCAGCACTAGTGCAGCCAGCAACATCTTTGTTGAAAAAAACTTCGAAGGCCTCCTGAAGAGCCTGAGCACAGATAAGAGTATAGAGCGAGCCAAACAGCATTACCTCAGGTTTTAGCAAACAATAAGAATATAAGACAAAGTATGACGTTGGAAATATTTGAGCTAGCGAACCTTGTGAAATACTGTGTTGTCTTGGAAACAGTTAGTGACATATGCTATGTATTTGTCATGGAGTTCTATGACTTTGCGCACATAATCCTAAAATCAATAGAAACCCATTAGAAACAAAAAGCAGCAGCAGAAGCTCAGTTAAAAGCAAAGGTAAGTCAAATGCAGACCTGCTCCAGCGAACCCACTACTTCCTTCTTCTCATTCTGTAGATATGCACAATGCAGATTAGAAAAATCTTGTGCATAATAGACAAGCTAGCATGGCTGCACATAATAAAAGAACTAGTGCAAGATGAACAATGAAATTGTCCAAATTTGAGTAAATATCAAGATTGGAAAAAGGTGTTAGAGTAGAAAACATGCTAAAGCAGTTAACTAGGAAAGCTATCTGGTAGCAATTAACTGGTAGAGCTGTCTGTACTAAATTTGAATGCTGCCAAAATTACTATCACAGGTAATCTGTAGAAAAACTACACTGACCGCTTAATTAAGATTCACAATAGAATGACATTTAGTAATAAGATTCAACCAATATTTCGAACAAAAACCAGCACTCAATAAGATTTAGCTTCAATTTTCTTTTCATTTTATGCAAACAATTTGGATTGAGTGTTCTCAGTTCTCAAACATGAATAATTTGCAATTAATTAAGAAAAGGAATTACAACAGAGATATCCATAAACTAGTCAGAACAATTATTGACATTATGTGCACTCACACGAATCTGGTTTAAGAGACCAACCAAATGAAAATTAATTAAGAATTAATCAAAGTTGAAATTTGTACATCACAATGCAAACTAAATCAAACCCAGTACAAATCACACATAGTAAAGCGAATGGAAAATGAAGCAACCCAAGAGTAAGACATAGATGAATCACCTTTCTGCTGCAGGCAGCATCTGTTGCTTGTTTCAACAAGGACATACCCTCTTCATTGACATGCTGCAGAGCAGTAAACATCTTAAGGAGATCTAACTATTTTAACAACGGAGTGCATTTAAGCATAATATGAGGTATATAATACCTCCTTAAATATTCGTGATACTGGAAGCAGCCCACCCTCCGTCCTAGAGAAGAGCCTAAACATCCTTGATAGATCCTCGGTCTACACAGTAAGAAAGATATACACACAAAATACTCAGTAAATTGACTGGACATGTTTTCCTAGCATAGCAAGGCATATGTTACTTTCAGTCGAACCTTTTCATCACAAAGCAACACTCTGCATCCAGAATTCTCTTTGTTTAGAATTTCATCTGCGCGCCTGGTTATCAACTCTAATTGAGCATCCTGTAAGCAATGAGATTAAAAGGATATAATTCAGTAGCACAGAAAGTCAAAGCATATCTACACACACACCACTAAAAAACCTGGTTAGAAGAACCAAACATATAATAAATAAAAAATGACACAAACCTCCATTAACTTTGGCTCAGTTGAAGAATGCAAGTAATGTTCAACTCGTTCCTTCTCTTTTTGTAAGCATTCCTCGGCCTATGTAACACAACTAGTAAGAAGATATCCTTGCGTTTGACTGCAATGAAAATTTCAAGAGCTACATAGATACCTTGAGCATGTATTCAGGACAAGAGTCCTCCAGGATCCAAGTTTGGGCCTTCTTAGAATAGTAATCTGTAGTACCTTTGCGAAATGCCTGTTCAAAATCAACTGTGTAAGGATCCAAATCACCAAGCCCAATTTCGACATAGATATCAAGGACATTCTTCAGGAGAGCACGGTCATTAAGCTGTCCCTCCCTCTCATCATCAACCTGTTAAATCAAGGCGATTCCAAAACCAGAAAATGATTGCCATGTCATCTCTGTAAATTGTTCCACAAGAAGCGGCAGAAGAAAAAGCAGAGGGCAAGGCTCACCATGCCAATCACAATCCTTGTTACTGTATTTTTGAGCTCGTTGAAAACCTATCACAAGAGCAACACAACCAATACATGATCAAATCTTGTGCAAACAACTAATCTGCTTCAGAGTTAAAACTCACGTATAAAAAAATCATCACTCCATGTCAACAGGGCCTTACCAGACCTTGGAAGCAACCCCAGCCGAGTGGTGTGAGCGGCTGTATCGATTGCCGCGAAACGTAGTAGCGGTCGAGGTAGTGGAAGAACCTGCTCAGCCACCTGACCATTAGCTTGTGATTCCTCCACCTATCGACCAATTCCCTAAGCAGGAACTCGCCGTGCTTTTCCTTCAACGAGGGCAACACCTACATGATCGCAAAAGAAATCAAGCAACAGCACAAGGACGATCTCGTAGGGTCAGTCGTATCAAGAGGCAACGGCACATGTAACCATCGATCACAATCAAGAACCATCTCCAAGAACTCACCATTGCAGGAGCAACAAAAACAAAACAACCGTATCCTGCAGCAGCCCAGCCGAACGGCAAAGATCACGAAACAGAGAGAAACGAATCGAGCCTACACGAACAACTAACTTCCACGGACCAATGCAAATAACCCCATCGAAAAATCCAACCCAAACGATGCAACATACCAAGCTGAACGGGCAAAAAAAATATCGTCCGAAATCGGCTCAAAATCCGTTCACAAATCGCAACCTATCTCCAGGAACCGCGCGAACCATCACACTTGACGCAGACAAATGCGCTCGCCGATCCAACCAACGCCGCCATCGCAAAAAACAATCTAAACGTGCGGCAAGAAACGAGTAGGAATCGCAAAACAAAAAACCCCACAACAATCGCGAGAAACGAGTAAGAGAGGAGATTACGAGGTGCACGTACGGTGGATTTGAGGTAGTCGTCCAGGGCCTCCTTGTAGCGATCGTAGAGCTGCTGCGAGTAGTCGTGCGGCGGCTTCTGCGTGCACATGTTGTAAATCGTCCTGCCGCGACACGAAGAACACAGATCAAACCAGATCAGATCGGATTAGACCCCCTGGAAAGGCAAAACCACCAAGAAACCCAACAGAAAAGATGAGCAGCGGAGCCAGGCAGACCGTACGTGTAGAGGTGGATGTACTCCTCGGGGGTGAAGCTCTCGCCGTCGGCGCCATCGAGGATGCGCTTGAGCTTGGCGACGCCGTCGACCATGTCGCGCCACCCGTCCTCGAGATCCACCAGCCTGCGGGCGGCCTCCATTGCGCCGCCGCCGGGTCGCCTTGCCTTGCGTCGCAAGCCTTAGGGGAGAAGAAATGGGGAACCGGAAGGAGAGGAGTGGCGCGGGTTTGGGGTCTCTCTTGGTCTACTGATCCGTGCGGAGACGGCGGAATAAATAGGGACGAGGCGGGGTTGGCGTGGGTCCTTCTCGAGTGCCCCAAGTCGGTTTGGACCTGGGATCAATCATCATACATTCATCTTTTAAAGCCGAAAGAGTTACGCGAATTCTTTGCCATTTTGGCCTCCTCCCATACGGCAATACCGTATTTAGTCTCCGCCTGCGCATATTACCATCTTTGGCCCTCTTATGTGGCCAGAAAGCACACGAGGGAGGTGGCGCGGTCAATGACGACACAAAGAGAGCTGGCATGGATGGGGTACGTGCGAGGGAGATGGTGCGGTCGTGATGCGCACCAGAGGGAGGTGGCGGCAGCGGCGTCTCTGCTCCTCTTTGCCTTATCTTCATCGGTTGCGTTGTCCATGTGGTCGTCTTCGTGCAGCTTGGCTGCATATCGCCCCGCCTCTTCTCGTGTTCTCGTACCGCGCCACCTCCCCTCACACATGCCTCGACTGCGCCAGCTCCAATCATGCGGTCGACGACCATGCCACCTCCCCTCGCGCGCTCCTTGGCCGCGTGAGGGGGCCAAAGATGGTAATACGCGCGGGAGGAGGCCAAATGCAGCATTGCCATGCGAAAGTGGCCAAAATGGTCAAGAACATGAGTTACACAACCAGTGCCACATCAACATTTTTGCCGAGAGCCCCTTGGATTTTAGTAACTGTGTTCGGGTCCTCCGCTCTCCTAGACGGTTGGATCATGATCAGACAGTCCTGATGGAACTTGTGTTCGGTCGTGCGATCGGCAACCGACGAATCAGATTTGTTTGCACCCCACCTCCAACCCTAGCAAAGAGCGAGCCGTCATCCACCCTGCACGCCGTCGTTGCCTCTTCCCCTCCCTCCCGATCCATTCTCCCTTCCTCCTACCCTCACCCGCCTCACTCCATTCCTCTCCACCGCCGACGTTGTCCTCTACCCTGCACGCTGCCATTGCCTCTTCCCCTCCCTCCCAATCTGTTCCCCTACCCCCTCCTTCTTCCCTCCCTGCCGCCTCCTCATTTCGTTAATCTCCACTGCCGACGACACCCACAGCGCACTCACCCCCGCCTCCTCTCCTTGCCCTCCCTGCCCCCCCCTCTCTCCTCTGTTCCTCCCCACCGCGGCGGTCGCGATGGCGAGACCCACGACGCGCCGCCCACCTCCCTCCCCCTGCACTCCTCCTCCTATCGTCCTTCCTGCTTCCTCCCACCCCTCCTCTCTCTGGCTCGTTGTTGTCCCCTCCGCCTAGTGCCTTTCTCCGCCCTTCCTCCCTCGTTCCTCTGCACGACTTGCTCCCCTCTCCAGGTATTACCTCTTTTCTTATCCATTTTTTATTTTGCCCTTGTGTCTTGATTTCTTCGCGGCGTCTTGGTTGGCTTGCTGATGGTTCTTGGCGTAATCATGCTTGTCGCCCTGGTGACAGGGGCCCCAATGATGGGCGATGCTTTGATTTTGCTCTTCTGTGCTGATTCCTGGTTGGCTTACTGATGGTTCTTTGTGTAATCGTGCTTATCGACCTGGTGATAGGGCTCCAACGATGGGCGGTGCTGCCAAAGGCGGGGAGGGGAGCGATGGGGCCAGCGCAAAGACAGATGGCTAGGGCCTATCTTGCCCTGAATATTCTGTCCCATCTATCCAGCACCCTGCATTACCAATCTACCAGCCGGTTGGTGCAGACCACCAGTGAATTTCCTATTTCCCTCTCTCTCTCAATTTCTCGCATTATTTGCCAATTTGGGGATGTTATTCGTGGGTTGCAAACCTAGGTTTCCCATCGCCGAGCACAACCAGCAAAAGGACTCCCTCCTCGCCGCCTCTGCCAGCCCTTGCCGCCGGCTTGCTACATGTTGTGTAGCTATGCCCAACGTCGACATCGCTCCCACCGTGGGTGCTGTGGCTACATACCAAAAGTAAAGAGGGGACTAGAAGAGCCAACAGAGAGAGACAATATATGGGAAAATAAGTGGACATGCCCTCCTCATGCCTTTTTGGGGGTTTATATACACTAGTGGGTTAGGATGGAAAATTTCCATCCTACCCCTTAATAATTACAAAAGGTAGGGGTACATTGGTACACTGCTCTATACTATTAGGCATATTACATATTTGACCAGTTGCAAGGCCCAGTCATGGGGGGTTAGGCCACCCCTACAATAGAACTCCCTCGACAGCAAGCGTGGAGGTCCCAATGGGTGAGCTGATGTGACAAACTATCCCAACCCTCCATCCCTCGACAGCAAGCACAAGAGTGTTGACTAGTGAGTCGATGCAACTGGTAGCTTGCAGCCCCTAGAAGAGGGTTTTTCTTTTACTAATCATAATGCGACTGCACAATCCACCACGAAATCATGGAAGCAGAGCAAGGGTGGTGCCGTCCCTCTGAGGCGACGCCTACGAGGTTGTTGGCGACGTCCTACACCAAAGCTGGTCCGTCCCGCCGAGGCGATGTGTATGACACACTTCAGACTAGCATCGACGAAGCAGTCCCGTGAAGGTCGTGCTCAGTCTCCACATAGAGATCTGTTGAGCTCATTGGTCCACATACATCGAATATACGAGTGCCAATAAGTCACTTGCCCGTTCACCTTGGCCGGTGAAAGGTGCTTTTGTCATCTTGCCAAGTAAACAAGATTCGCATGTCTCAAATGATTCAAAATTAAATGAGTGCAGAATACCATCTCTGGAGCTTCTCCATGCTTTCTCATTTATGTGACCTCATGCCAAATAAACATGGGATTCAAATCATTCGATCGTTGCCTCTTTGTATTAATGTTATAGATGACTCTTCAAGAGTAAGAACATATAACCCATTCACCAATGGAGTATGACAATAGAACATATCTTTGAAATAAAGAGAACAACCATTGTTCAGATCTAAAGTCATAACCTTCGCTTGTAAACATGAGGCGAGAAATAATGTTCTTGGAAAGAGATGGAACACAATAACAATTATTCAATTCCAAAACTAATCCACGAAGGTAAAGACAATGGCATGGAACCAACAGCCACATGATGTGAAGACCTCGGTGGAGACCACGCCAAGTCTTCGATGGAGAATCCAGGTGGATTTCTTATAAGCGCAAACAATTGGAAGGGCATCAAAACAAATTCTTAATTTTTTTGAGAGAAGCTATTCTATCATAAAACTAACCCTTAGTTGGTATGGCATGAAAGAATAGTATGACAAGAAATAAACATCACATGCATATAATCACATTATACTGTGAATGGTATGGCATTTTGTATCGTAGTGGTCGCCATCGCCATGGTTCCACGGTGATATTCTTCGCCACACTTCTTGTCCTCTTTGTCATCATGCTTGAAGCCTCCATAGCAAAGAACTAAACTATTACAACTAATAGGTAGCAAATGAATTACATGAGGAGCTCAAGCATCACAAGTCGACACGCAGTCGTTATACAATTAAAACGACCTCAACCCTACTGTGAATAATACGACACACAAAGAATAAAACACACATGCATCACATATGCATCTATGCCATACCATTCACATCATTCCGCAAAAACAAGTTAAGCGTAGAACATATTCTACCATACGACATGAATGTGTTTCTATAACAATCTATGCGTATAACCTCACGGAATTACATAGATCGCATCTATGAAATCGCTATGAAAATCTCATCGGGCCGATCAAATCAACCCAAATCCGAGCCATTCAAAATGTCTCAATTTTCATTAGATCAATCACATCAATCATCGCGATTGGTATGCTTGAGGAGACCGCAACACAAGACCTCAATCTGCTGGCTCAATCTCTTGTTGTCTTGTGCGATTAGCCCGATGGTGTTACCGGTAGGTAGGGGCAAGTCGCATACATCAAAGAAGGAGCACGAACTAATCTTTTGGCCACATGATGCTATCAACTCATACATATTCCAACCCCTTATGACCGATTGATCTAGTCGTAATAGATCCAATCTATTACAACCGGATATCAACATATCTGTTGATCGGATCGCAAACTAAGCAAGATGGCTCGATACCACTAATGGATTGCGCGAAGGCTACGATAGCGAAAACAAAACTTTTCTACCCGCACACAAGAACATCATGCTTAAGGAGGATCATGGATCGTTACCACTAGACACGCGGTAGCGGAAGAAGAGTTGGAGAAGCCGATCCAACCACGCGCGTCGAGGTAGTAGTGGAAGTGTCGCGCGTGCTCCCGCCGCTGCTCCCTGCGATCAACCACACCACGCAGCGATCCAATCAGAGGTTGTTGATGCCGATCAACGCCGCAACGAGCCGCGTGCTCCCCTGGATCCACACGTCCCGATCGGAATGCCGTCGCGCGTGCTCCCCCAGACTCATGAGCGCGCAGCTAGGGTTTGGCTCGGGAGGTGGCCGCCGTGCTCTGCATTATCGGATCGTTCCTCGGCCCGCGCATATATATAGACCGCCGCTGCTCCCGTGGACCGAGGCCCAATAGGAGTCCTATCTGGATTTATCCGCGTTCCCCCAGATCACATTGAATTAGTGTTCCAACCCGTTAAGTGTGCGACCACAGAGGTTCCGTGAGGCGGTTGGACGAAGTCTCGGCCGCGAGACGGTTGGACGAGGTCTTGACCACGATGTGGTCAGACAAAGTCACGACCACGAGGCAACCGAACAAAGTGTTGGCCGCGAGGCGGTTAGACGAAGGCACCACCATGCAGTGGTCAAACATTGCCAACGAAGTCAGTGGCTGGATGAAGTCCTTGAAGCGCACACTCCATTCCCCACCCTCTAGACTAGCGTCGACAAAAACAGTGGTGGGATGAAGTCTTCACACGCGCGCTCTGTCTACCACACTTCGGACTAGTGTTGATGAAGTAGTCCTGCGAAGGTCGTGCGTAGTCTTCGCGCAGAGATCATGCGAAGACCTCGATGGAGACTGAGAGAAGTCTTCGGCGGAGAAGCCGGAGGTGGATGCTCTATTGTGCGTGCTCCCCACGACCACAAGGCAGTCGGACGAAGTCTCGGCGGAGACGACATCCAAGTGGAGTTCGATGGAGAACACGTGAAGTGCAGTGAAGACCGTGTGGAGCTCAGCAGAGGCCGTGCGAAGTCCGTCGAAGACAGTATCCACACAGGGCTCGGCGGAGGCAATACGAGGTCTAGCGGAGGCAACGCAAGGTCCAACAAAGACAACGTGAGGTCCAATAGAGACTCGCGGAGGCCACGTGAGGTCGAGCGGGGGCGAGGTCCGTGTGGAGTTCAACGGAGGTCACGCGAAGTCCGTTGAAGACCGAGCGAAGTCCTGCAGGGGCCAATAGAGGTCAGACGAAGTCCAGCGGAGACGATGTCCCCGCGGGGTCCAGCGAAGATCACGCAAAGCCCCACGAAGGTCGAATGTAGTCTCCGTGCATAGATTATGCGAAGACCTTGGTGAAGACCCTTTGAAGTTTTTGGCGGAGAAGTTGGAGGCAGTCGAACGAGGTCTTGACCACGATGTAGTTGGACAACATCACGACCAGGACGTGGTCGGGCGAAGTCACAACCACGGGGTGGTCGAACGGTGTCGACGAAGCCAGCGGCGGGATAATGTCCTTGAAGCGCGTGCTCTATCCCCTACACTTTAGAGTAGCGTTGACGACCATGAGGGTGAGAGAATGGTCGATGAAGTTGGCAGCGGGATGAAGGCCTGACGGTGAGATGATGCCTTGATGCATGCGCGGCCCATCCTCCACCCTTCGGACTTGGAGTCTACGGAGTCTCGACCACAAAGTGGTCGGACAAAGCCACAATCGCGAGGCAGTTGGGTGAAGAGTCAACGAAGTCAGTGGCGGGACAAAGGCTTGATGTGCGCACACTCCGTCCCTCACCCTTCGGACTGGCGTCGATGAAGTCAGTGGAGTCTCGACCATGAAGTGGTCGAACAAAGTCACGACCACGAGGCGGTCGGGTGAAGCGTCGACGAAGTCAGTGGCGTGACGAAGGCTTGACGCGTGTGCGCTCCATCCCCCACTCTTCGGACTAGGCATCAACAAAGTCGACAGAGTCTCGACCACAAGGGATAGAGGAAGGTCGATGAAGATGGTGGCGGGACGAAGTCTTGACGCATGCGTGCTCTGTCCCACACCCTTCGGACTAGGCATCGACAAAGTTGATAGAGTCTCGATCACGAGGGTTAGAGAAAGGTCAATGAAGACAGCGGTGGGACGAAGGCCTCGATGCACGTGCGGCATGTCTCCCACCCTTCAAACTAGGCGTCAACGAAGTAAGTGGCGAGGCAAAGTCTTGATGCGCGCATAGCCCGTCCTCTACCCTTCGGACTGGGCATCGACGAACTCGATGGAGTCTCAACAACGAATTGGTTAGATGAAGCCATGACCGCGAGGTGATCATGTGAAGCATCGATAAAGTTAGTGGTAGAATGAAGGCTTGACGCGTGCGCGATTCATCCCCCACCCATCGGACTAGCATCAACGAAGTTGGTGGAGTCTTGACCGCGAAGTCACGACTACGAGGCGGTCGGGCGAAGCATCGATGAAGTCAGCGGCATGATGACTCACGTGCGCTCCATCCACCACCATTCGGATTGGGCATCGATGAAGTCAACAGAGTCTCATCCACAAGGGCCAGAGGAAGGTCAACGAAGATAGTAGTGGGACGAAGGCCTGATGCACGTGCGGCCTATCCCCCACCATTCGAACTGGCGTCGATGAAATCAACGGAGTCTTGGATATGAAGTGGTCGGACGAAGCCATGACCGTAAGGTGGTTGGGCAAAGCGTCGATGAAGTCAGAGGTAGGATGAAGCCTTGACACACGTGTGCTCTGTCCCCCACCCTTAGATAGGCATCGACGAAGTTGACGGAGTCTCGATCATGAGGGTCAGAGAAAGGTCAATGAAGACTGCGACAAAACGAAGTCCTGATGCGTGAGCAGCCCATCCCTGTAGGAACCTGGAGCAACAAATATTTAATTTGAGGCCAGAAATGGATAGAGGGGAATTTTTGATGAATTTAGAAATTTGAATGGGCTCAATTGGAGTTAGGACGAAGGAGAACGGGCTCTCAGAGTTTAAAATGAGAGAAAAAGAATAATTTGGATTTTTGGAATTATTTTTCTTATGAAAAAACAGATTATGATGTCAGCAAGATTTAATGGAATTATTTTTCTAAAGGAAAACTAGATTTATGGTGTCAGCCCTACCTTGGTGAGACTGACCAGTGGGCCCTAGTCTACATGGACCAGGTCCATGGACCAGAGGGAGGCTAAGGTGACAGCAATTATGGCAACGTGGTAGAGGGCGTTGGTGTGGCGGTACGTGTGGCCAGGGTTCGCTGGTGTGGGGCGACATCGAGTGCCATGTGGCGTCCATGTCGGCCGGATGTGCTGACGAGGCTCACTGGCAGGTGGCCGCGCATGGAGACAAAGGGTCGCCGGCGTTCGGGGTCACGACGGCGATCGATGAGGGGTGGAGGAGGGAGAGGAGGTGATGGGGATTCTTCTGTACCTTGTCGAGGAGCTCGACAGTGCTTGGAGACGGCCGGCGACGAGGAGGGTAGTGGATGAGGCTCAGGGCTCCAGTGCGGTGGTGCTCTGACGATGTTGAAGCTTGGCCGAGGGGCAGATGGTGATCGTCGAGGCACGGGGAAGGCGGAGGTGGTGGCAGTAAGGCGAGAAGTGGTCCGAGTCGGTGGCAATTGCTCGCCGGAGAGTAGCCAAAGCTCGGAGAGAGGAGGACGGTGGCAAGGGTGGTGGAGCGCTCGGGAGGGAGAGTAGAGGCGGGGGTGAGGTGGAGCGAGGGGTGGCGGTGCTCAAGGGCTCCTTTATAGGGTCGAGGGGGAAGGAGGAGGGCGGGATTCCTCGCTGGAGATGGCGGGGGTGGCGGCGGCCGTTGCGGGGAGAGGGGAGTAAGGAGGTGGGCAACGGGCGCGAGAAGGAGGGGAAGGTGGACGCGGAGCATGCGGCACACGAAGGAGGGAGGTGGGCGGCGCGCACGGGAGAATAGCGTGGCTGGGAAGGGTGGAGGCAGTTGCGGCGGAGGCGGCTCGAGGAAGGAGACGATTGAGGAAGAAGGCGGTCTGACAGGCAGGGCTTACGGCAGCGAGAGAGGGGGGAAGAGGGGCGGTTGACGTGTGGGCCGGGGAGAGAAAGAGAGAGGAGGCAAGCGTGTGTGTCGGGAGAGAGAAAGAGAGAGGAGGGAGCGGGCGACTGAGATGGCGACGCGTGGCCAAGGGAGGGGATCGGTCGGCCGAAGAGGAAAGTGAGGAGAGAGGGAGGGAAGTGCGGGCGGATGGCGGGGCAGGGAAATCTGGGCCGACCACTTGTCGGCCCGGGAGAGGCTAGCGGGCCAGGCCCGCTTGGCTGAGAGGGTAGGGAGCAGCCAGGATCATCTCGGGTGGCCACGTGGGTGAATCTGGGGCATCCACATGTCACCCGAGGGAAGGGGAAGAAGATTAAAATTTTTATTTTTGATTTTGATTTTCAGAAAACCCGAGAAAATTCAAAAAGGCTTAGAAAAATACCAAATAATTTCCAAACATTCCAGAAAAATTCACAGATGTTCCTGGAGAGGTTTTGGACTTAGGAAATATATTTCCAACCTATGTTGGTATGTAATTTTTGTACTTAAAATGCTTTTTAATTTCAAAATAGATTTTAAACTCAAGAAAACTCAGAAAACAAAAAAAAGCCAAATTAATCCAAATAATTAATTTGACATAGGACTTTTTATAGAAAAAGCAAAATATCATTTTATTTAATAATATTTTTAGGTTTTTACTTAAAATACTTTTCAAATCCAGCCTTTTTGAAAACAGAAATTCAGAGCAAAACACAATTCAAATTTCACACAACCAAAACTCTTGTTTTATTTTAAACCAAATTAATTTTAATTTAATAATAATATTTTTTTCACTCAAAATTTGAAATAAACAGCTGGGCTGTTACAATCCCCCACCCTTTGGACTGGGCGTCGACAAAATCGGCAGCGAGACAAAGCCTTGACGCGTGCGCGGCCCATTCTCCACCCTTCGGGCTGGGCGTAATCTCGACGACGAACTGGTCAGACAAAGCCACATCCACAAGACTGTCGGGTGAAGCATCGAGGAACTCAACGGCGAGATGAAGCCTTGACGCGTGCGGGCTCCCTTCGGTGCGGGTGTGGACGAAGTTGGCGATGAGCCGAGGACTTCCATGCGCGAGCATATGCGACCCTGAGGTGGTCAAATGAAGCATCTACGACCAGGCGGTGGTCAGTCGAAGTCTCGACTGCGAGGTAGTCGGATGCAACATCTTCGACCATAATGTGGTCGGACGAAGCAAGGACCACAGGTGGTCGAACAAGGTAACAACTGCGATGCGGTCGGACAAAATGTCAACAACCACGAGATAGTCGAACGAGGCATCTACGACCATGATGTGGTCGGACGAAGTCTCGATCGTGCGGTAGTTGGACGAAGTGTCTACGACCACGAAGTGGTTGGATGTAGTCTTGACCACGAGGCAGTCGGATGAAGTGTGTACGACCACTATGTGATTGGACAAAGTCACGACCGCGAGGCGGTCGGACAAAACGTCGATGACCACGAGGTGGTCGAATGAGGCGTCTATGACCACAATGTGGTCGGACGATCTCTCAACCGCGAGGCAGTCTGATGAGGCATCTACGACCACAATGTGGTTGAATGAAGTCTCGACTACGAGGTGGTCAGACAAGATGTCTACGACCACGATGTGGTCAGACGAAGTGTCTATGACAACTATGTGATCAGATGAAGTCTCAAGTGCACGGCTGTCAGACGAAGCGTCTACGACCATGGGGTAGTCAGATGAATTGTCTATGACCACTATGTGGTTGGATGAAGTGGCGCAGCGGACTCCCTGGTGAGATGCATGGTAGGGACTCCTTGGTGGGATGCATGGCAGGGACTCCTTGGTGGGATGCATGGCAGGGACTCCGCACAGTCTTTTATAGTCCATAGAGTTACTCGAGATGGCTGAGTTCCTAGTGCTTTATACTCTGCAAAGTATGCCGAGGCACGAGGCCGTAGTGTGATTTTTTTTATACTCTGTAGAGTTGCCTGGGACGGCTGAGTTCCCTGTGCCTTATACTCCGCAGCGTACGCCGGGGCGTGGGGCCACCACGTGATTTTTTTATACTCCGTAGAGTTGCCCAGGATGGCTGAGTTCTCGACGCTTTATACATCGTCAAGAATGCTAGGGTGCGGGGCTGCCACATGACTTTTTTTAAATCATATAATTGGTTGGGGCAGTTGTGTTCCTGACACTTTATACTCCGCAGAGTACGCCAAGGCGCGAGGCCGTC
The DNA here is from genome assembly GCA_036346245.1 of Bonia amplexicaulis. NCBI lineage: Eukaryota > Viridiplantae > Streptophyta > Magnoliopsida > Poales > Poaceae > Bonia > Bonia amplexicaulis. The sequence continues at coordinate 27,348,253 of CM070736.1, forward strand.
ACCCGATTTTTTTATACTCCGTAGAGTTGCCCAGGACGGCTAAGTTCCAGGCGATTTATACTTTGTAGAGTACACCGAGGCACGAGGCCATCACGTGATTTTTTTATACTCCGTAGAGTTTCTCAAGACGGCTGAGTTCCCAGCGCTTTATACTCGACAGAGTATGCTGAGCTGTAAGGCCGTCGCGTGATTTTTTTATACTCCGTAGAGTTGCCCGGGACGGCTAAGTTCCCGATGCTTTATACTCCGTAGAGTACGCTGCGGTGCCACCACGTGATTTTTTTAATATTCCATACAGTTGCCCGGGACGTTCAAGTTTCCGGCGCTTTATACTCCACAGAGTACGCTAGGGCGTTGGGCAGCCACACGATTGGAGGCTCGACGCGGAAACCTCACACACCATGTGGACTCGCATTAACAAAGTCGATGGAGCCTCGACCACAAAGTGGTCGGACGAAGCCACGACCACGATGAGATCGGGCGAAGTCACGACCACAGGGTCGAACGAAGCATCCACGACCACAAGGTGGTCGGACGAAGTCATGACCGTGAGACGGTCGGACGAAAGTCTACAACCACGAGGTGGTTCGACGGTGCATAGAGACCTCATGTGAAGGTCTCACAATGTGGATTCTTGGCGCGGAGACCTCACGCACCCTTCGGACTCTCGCCAATGAAGCCAGTGGTGGGACGAAGTCTTAAAGCACACGCTCCATCCCTCACCCTTCGGACTTGCTTCGACGAAGTCGGCGGAGTCTCGACCATGAAGTGGTCATACGAAGCCATGACCACGAGACGGTCGAGCGAAGTCATGACCACGGGGTCGGACAAAGCGTCCACGACCACAAGGTGGTCGGAAGAAGTCATGACCACGAGGCGGTCAGACGAACGTCTACGACCACAGGGTGATCAGACGACGCATGAAGACTTCTCAACGCGGAGATCTTGTGGCACGGAGGCTCGATGCGGAGACCTCACAATGTGGAGGCTCGGTGCAGAGACCTCGCGCACCCTTCGGACTCGCGTCGATGAAGCCGGTGGCGGGACAAAGTCTTAAAGCGCGCACTTCATCCCCATCCTTCGGACTCGCATCGACGAAGTCGACGGAGTCTTGACCACGAAGTGGTCGGACGAAGTCGTGACCACAAGGCGATCGGGCGAAGTCACGACCACGGGTCGGATGAAGCGTCCACGACCACGAGGTGGTTGGACGAAATCATGATCACGAGGCGGTCAGAGGAACGTCTATGACCACGAGGTGGTCGAACAGCGTGCAGAGACCTCACGTGAAGACTTTGCGACGTGGGAGCTCGGTGCAGAGGAGATCTTGTGGCGTGGAGGCTCGACGCAGAGACCTCACAACATCGAGGCTCGGCACAGAGACCTCGCAAGAGGACCTTGCGCCGAGGCGAGGTTTACCCGGACTCCGACAAAGCAGAGTTGAATGTCGAGGATGCCGTCGCGGAGGAGAGGCCATCATCATCATTTTGGACGTGGCGGTCTTTGCCACACACTGAGTCCCAGGACCGGGGTCTGTCTTTTCTCATCGCGGAGACCGACTCCCTGGTGTCTATCGACGATGGCGCGGGGGCTCGACATGGTCCAAGCATACCTTCTAGGTCACCAACGAAGCTTTGAGTGACTAGCAAGGTCGAGGTCACATGCGCGAAGGTGCATTGGTGGAGCCTGAAATGGAGGCGAAGGCAAGCGCGGAGGCTGCCTGAGCACTAGGAGGGCACCTGGCTCCCCAGCGGTCGGCGGCCACGTCCCTAAATATGAGTCCTTCCTAGCCTGAGGAGTAGCCATGCGCACACTGCTTCATTCGTGCAAAGCAGACTACGCGTGCCTCAAAGGCGCAAGCCGCCGGTCGTGGAGGTCCATGGAGTTCAGCGCCCTAGCGATGTGTCCAGTTGAAATCCAGCTGGTCCCTCTCATGATGGCAACTCCTCCTTGCGTAGCTTCTTGCGCGATCGTACCAGCACGGGCGTCGCGGTTGATGGTCGTTGTCGTGGTTACAGACCAAACAGAGAGATGGTAGTATGGTAGTGAAGATGTTAGGTAAGCAATGCTTGGGGTCCTCCCTAGGCCTAGGACAGCTTTATATATATTCACATGAGGAGTATTTTACAATTATATCCTTACACCCAAATATCCCTCTCAAGGGTATTTATGTTATCATACATATCCCATTTTGGGCTTTACAGCCTTCTAACAAGCCGGCTAGGCTTAGATGGGGCCACCCCTACAACAGTCGTACCAGCGTGGTGCGATCATGGTCGACGATCGTACCAACGTGGGTGTCGCGGTCGATGATCGTACTAGCGTGGCGTGGTTGTTGCCATGGGGGACCACTAGCGCCGCGTGCTGGGCTCGACGGTCGCTACCGTCGCACCTCTTTTTCGCTTAGTTGCCGTCACTTTCTAGCGCATTCTCTTGCGCAGCTTCTTACAGGCACCAACTGTTGTAGCTATAGACCAAACAGTAAAGAGGGGAACTAGAAGAGCAAACAGAGAGACACGGTATGTGGGAAAATAAGTGGATCTGACTCCTCATGCCCCTCTTGGGGGTTTATATACACGAGTAGGATAGGATGGGAAATTTCCATCCTATCCCTTAATAATTACAAAAGGTAGGGGTACATTGGTATACTCCTTTATACTATTGGTACTATTACATATTAGATCAGTTGTAAGACCTAGTCACGAGGGTTAGACCACCCCTATAATAGTGGACATTATCCTTTACCGTTCTCAGCGGCGCAGTTGCCCGTGTTCCACTTCTAGTAAGCCCCTGATTCGTGCTGCCTCCCAATAGAAAACGGCGGCAGCCCGTCACACGGTTTGCCACCTTTTATACCTTATCAAATATTAGTATGCTTATGTTATGTTTGATGTAATGGCTGAATCACTACGGACCATTATTGCATTCTAGGGAAGTACTAAACGAAGTCCAAAGCTACCAACCATGTTTGATGTTATGGATGCAGAAGGTGCGAACCTTTTCCATATATGTTTCTGCCCTTTCAATATTTAGTGGCCCTATACAAGTGCTATGTATGGTTTGTGTAAATGATAGACGTTTGGACAGATTTTGGTGTCTTCTCTGTAAATTGATTCCATAATCCTATAGGACACTGCTTGGTCTCATTTATGATTTGTATGCAGCTGATTGATGATTTACTAAAGCATGTCAGATTGATAGATACCCTCTCTTTGGTGTTGAGCTTTATGATGTTCTACACAGCCTAAGGTTAGCTCTGCATGCCTATGTTATGTTTGATAGATTGCATCACCCATCTGAATCAATTGCCTACGCTGTGTCTTATTAGATAATTACCCTAATATCTGTTTGATACACTAAAGGTGGTATTCTACTCGTGCTTTTACATTCGTGCCCAATCATTGCCTCACTTCATTTTGATCACCACGACGATGCCAAAGTTATGTGTTCGATTCTACTTTTTTTTCTACTCCTACATCAGATATTGACTTTTAGGTTATTTATATCAGGCAAATAAATCAATCCTATGTCACAGTTTTGTTACAAAAGAAATCATTTGACACAGAAATACCATGCCCTTTGCTTTTGTTCCATAAACAATGAATTTTGCTTCGTGTGACATGAGCTATTGCATATGTATTGATTTGTGCTTTACTTGGTTCTGTAAGTCAATTATTACGTCGCTGTAAGATCTAGATCGCGCATTTCTGCATTTCTCACTTTTGTTTGTGAGAGAGTTTGTGAGAGAGAGTAACGGAATAATATAAACTTATATGCGGTTTTGACCGATATAAATGAAGTCGCTACAATATATGTACTATAATCAACTTGTATACCTCACCTTAGAAAGACACTCCATTTAAAAACTAGTTACTGCAGAAAAACTAAAAAGCATCTTTTAGAAGCTGAAAAAAGAGGCCCATAGTTGCTTCTTATCTCTGACTTTTAAACGATAAAAGCTATTTAGAACACGCTTCTTGATACAGCTTTCCCCCTTTTTTCCTTTTTTATTTGCATTATCCGTGAAGATATAACGGTGTATATTATTTTTTCTATTTTTCTTTATTTTCTTTAATGAATACCTCAGAAAAATCTAACAGACGCTATAGTGTCATTCAGCCAAAAGATAAAAGCCATTGCTATTTGGAATAGCGCCTAAGGAAAGGGGACTATTTAATTAGAAGTGCTTGTTTGACTCATAAGTGGACTATTTAATCTGAAGTGCTTTTGTGACTCTTTAACCACTACTATAAAACAGGCTATACTAGACTCCTCATCACAGACGGTTCACGGGGAACCGTCTGTGTTATAATTATCCTAAACGGTTTTACAAGCGAGAGCTCTGTGTTACTAGCGATGGCTAGAACTGACTGTGATACACAATTATCACAGATGGTTCTTGTTAATAACCGTCTGTGATAATTCACAGACGATTATTAAAAAAATCATCTGTGATAATTGCAGAAGTCACAGTGGTTTTTAATTAGAACCATTTGTGATATTACCATAGATAGTTATTAATACAAACCGCCTGTGATGTATGTCTAAATCAATGATGTGTTCTTCATCTCCCCGATGCATCTCTGATCGTTCCGACTTTCCGATGCGTCTCTTCATCTCACGGGCCAAAGTTACAAAAATGATCAGCCGCCACGTACCGAAGATGAATCCCCACATCGTTGACACACATATTATCTACTCTCAAGCATAAACAAATGGCTCCAACGGCCTCTTCCTTGTTGCCGGCATTGATGGCCAACCTGGCCATCTTGTATGAGCAGCTCACTAGCCGTACGTTGATGGATACTGCAGAAGGACACTGTGCCAACAGTGTCTTCCCTCCTATATATGAGGATTTGCCAAAGAAGATGACGGCCACCTTCCGTCGTCTTGACATTCTCCTTCGCCGCATCTTCCGGTTGGTCTCCCACTTTCGACGATCTAACCTCGCCATCGATGTGGTCCTCTACAGCGACATTACATGTCTTCAGGAAGCTTGCCGTCGCTTGGAATGCTTAGTCGAGGTAGTAGGCAACCGAGTCAACCTCGCCAAGACCATTGAAGCAAGGAAAGAGAGGCTATGGGCTCAATTCGACTTGATTCATCAGTCGGAGGGGGTTCGGGAGACACTCGAACAAGTGCGTCAGTGGGTGGATGCATTTCGGACTTCGTTCACTGATGATCTCGAACTGTCCAATGCCTACCACATCGCCTATGAAGCTTTAAAGATGGAGATATCATGCTACCTCTACCACTAGTATGCTACCTCTACCACTAGAAAGAGTTTGATCTTTGTAAGAAGTGACTGGCCTAGGTTTATAATTTTTTTAGTCTTTGTAAGAAGCAACTGGCCATGCTATTTGGCCATATGTAAATACAAAAAAAAATTGGATGAATTTGTATTTACTGTCTTCTATATATGTAAACGGTCTCGGTATAATTACTGAATGTGCCATATATATATATATATATGTGTGTGTGTGTGTGTGTGTGTGTGTGTGTGTGTGTGTGTGTGTGTGTGTGTGTGTGTGTGTGTGTGTGTGTGGATTTGCATTTATGTATATAAGAACATGTGTGTGTGAATGAGTTTATATTTATGTATATGAGAATGAATTTAAAACCATTTGTGATTTTTATTGTCATAGATGATTCTAATTTATAACCATCTGGGATGTGTATTTTCACAGACAGTTCTACTTCAGAACCGTTTGTGATGTATATTTATCACAGACGATTCTAAATTAGAACTGTCTGTGTTGTCTATTATCACAGACGGTTATAATTTAGAACCGTCTCTGATGTGTCCACTCTATTTATATTCGGATCACTCTAGGTTTTGTCCACGCCCCCACTCAAAGGCTTAATATATCTCTAGCTCTCCCCCGAGCATGAGCCTCTGCCTTCTCCTCAGCGCGCCTCCTCCCTGAGCACTCTGCCTCCTCCCCCTAGCCGGCTGCCTCCTCCCCAACACGCCTTCTCCCCCATGCCAGCTGCCTCCTCCCTGAGCATGCCTCCTCCCCAGTGTGCCTTCTCCCCCGAGACGGCCACCTCCTCCCTGAGCACACCTCCTCCCTCGAGGTGGCCGCCTCCTCCCCGAGCACACCACCTCCTCCCCAGCGTGCCTTCTCCCCCAAGCTGACCGCCTCCTCTCTGAATATGCCACCTCCTCCCTGAGCACGATGTATGTAACATTCTTCTTTCTTATTTATGATATGGCAATGAACAATATATCATTATGGTTAGACATCCTGAGGATGAATGCCTGGGCTTAAATTTCAATTATGCCCTTTTGATGTCAATATCCCAAAGATGAATTACTAATGTTCTTAAGCATCGATTCTCTAAATAAAAGATAAGTCATATATAGATCTCAAGTCAATAACTCGCACGATTATAATTAAATAAAGTTGCACTTCATTTTTTTAGCTATGCAAAATATGTTAAGTTTGATACTGCTATCATCTAAGGAATGGAGTAAAAATGAGTTCATGGTCCATACGACGACCGTCTACGAGTTGGTGATATTGAAGTAGAAAACATAATTTTACACAGTACGCACAAAGTATATCTTACAGAATACGGAATGAATTAAGATATACTTGGTGCGTACTGTATAAAATTATTTTTTCTACTTCAGATATCACCAATTCGCAGACGGTTGTCATGGACAAACTTTGACCAAACTCTACCTGTTACCATTACTAATCACCATCTTGGTTTTCCATATCTTCCCCATTCACCGGAAGCAGTACATATATATTTCATGGTAACATTAACATATGTATTCTTGCACACCCCGTAATTTAAATGAGCTAGAGACAAAGTTAGATCATATATCACACTTGTGCTTCAAAGGGCATAAACCAAATGCCACACTGGATCCAATGCGTCATTTGCTTCATGCCATTTGAAGCCCAAGAGTGGTATGGGGAGCTAGTGTAAGATCAAGAAGGCCGATTAGCGGGGGTGAATAGGCGGTTTTAAATTTTCTTTGGCAAAACTGAGTTTTATATGTGGAAGAGTAAATCAAATCGGTTTTGCATAATTAAGGTCTAAATCAACTAATCTCACTAAGTGTACCAACAACCTAAGTCTTTGTCAAATGTTTGCAATCCTAGGGTGACAAGCAATTAATTTAATTCTATGAATATAAATTGAGCACAAGAAAATAAATTGCAATGACATGGTTTCTTTTTACCGTGGTGTTCGGAGACTTGCAGGTTTCCCCTAGTCCACGTTGAGGTAAATCCCAAACGAATTAGACCGGCTCTACGAATTAAGCCAAACACTTTAATTCCACTAGTGGTAGCTCTCACCCACTCCGAGTAGGTGAGCTCTAACCTTCACAACACGCCGGGCCTTCTCACAACCTTCTTTAAGAAGATCACCGAACATGACGCCTCCAACGCTGTCTAGGAGTTGGAAACCTCCAAGAGTAATAAGTCAAGCCCCATACTTGAATTTCATCACGTGCAATAAATACACAAGGTCAAGTGGATACGAAATCCACCTCTAGATGCAACACATGCAACTAGAGACCTCTCTCTTTGCTAACAAAGTATAACACATGCATAATTAAGAGGAAGAACCCATACTAGCTCAAGAGAGTGAATGGAGTGCCCAAGATGGTCTCCCAACTGGCCAAGAGGTTATTTATAGCCCCTACCACAAAAACTAGCCATTGTGAGCAAAAACCCTAGAAAAATCAGTATTTGTGATAGTATCGTAGTTATAGGGCCGGTACTATCGCACCTGAGATTCAATGGCTATTTCGGGTTCAAAAAAACTAGCCATTGAAAGTTAGTGCAGCACTACAACAGGTATAAGGGCGGTACTACCTCACTGTGGTCATACTATGGTTATAAGGGCAGTACTGCCATTTTTTGTTTTTCAGCATAAACGACATACGAAAAAAATGATCATAATTTTGTACTCCAATGTCAGAATTAAGTGATCTTAGAATCTATAGAAAGCTTATTCAGAGGGCTACACAACCCACCTATTTGAATGATCTCAAACACAATAGATCAATGCAAAAATCATAAGCGATCTAAAGAGTCACTATCATTGTCTAAATCCAAGGAAATAGAACAAACAATCTCAGATCATACCAAAGGATAATGCATGACTTCTAACAATTTACAAAACACATTTGCAAACTTAGATCATGCCACAAGGAGTAGGTTGTCAGACCCCAATTTTTCAACCTAGAATCCTCTGTGATTTATTGTTCTATTCCCTAGATCAGTAGATAGTGCTCACAGATACAGTACTGAACATCAAAATACATATCATGCAGAAGCGTAAACTAATAGTAGACTTACTCATGGGCCAATCAGGCTGAAATCAATGAAATGTAGTAGCGAAAAACGAAGCACACAGGTGGGACCCTCAGGACGTGCCCATAGGCAGCCAACTAGGGGTTCGTGACCTAGTTCTGGACACCTTCATCTTCTACACCATCATAACCAGGTATGCTGTTGAAGCTTAGCAGTCTGACTTTTGATTCTGGATTAATTGAGTGAGCAAGTGTGAGCACAAACCACTGTGCTCCGTGAGCTAATACATAGGATGCAAATAGATAATATGCATGGCTTATCAAGGAAGGCTCATGTTATTTTATTTGCGATAAATTGCATTTAAAATATGATACATAGAAACTTCTTGAGACCTAGCAGTTTGAACTAAAACATAATGTGTGAAAGAATGCAATAGTAATAGCGATCCAGATTTCATCCACCGTTACATGGCCTCTGCACCATATGCTAACCTTTTAGCGTTATAACCGCTTACCTTATCACTGGGGCGACACCCAGGGCAATACAAATTAGGGCTTTTCACTGCCCTCCACTTTTCCAATTCCACCCACAAAGATTTTGAAATAGAACTATATCTGGTTAAGTTGCTATGTCCACCCTTGACTGTGGGCACGGCTATTCGAATAGTTTTTAACTCTACAGAGTTTGTACACTTTACTCATAAGAGACGATCCGCTCGTTGCTCCACATAATTTCTTAGTCATGCGGTTGAGTAGACCATCACAGCAAATGTTCAAAATACCTCACCCCTTCCATCATCTCACCCGTATGGGCTTCTCCCAATTGCGGCAGGTCCCATAAGTTGTGCGGAATATTCTACCCCTATGCGACTAGCAGTTGGACTACCCACATGACTAGCTCACTGCGGTAAACTTCACCCTCAACGAGTGTCCCATTCAATTTGTCACACAGACAACCACTTGCACTACCATACCTCCTCCACCGATGAGATGACTTTTAGGGTCCAGTAAATCTACTAAGCCAAGTTGTAGTTTACAGACTTGTGGTTATACTTGTCTTACACAGGAGGTCGTGACAAGATTCAGTCCTTAGGGTATCTGGGCAGTTCTACCACTAACCACACTCTCGTGCACCACTGCACCATACCCCTGAACCATCCGCCCAGATATTTAAGCTGAGAGACCATGTGAGAGGTGCTCCCATGTTGGTGATGAGTAATTGACAAGTGTGCTGAATTTCTGGATTTTGGATCAGGTCTGCTGCTCCCAAGTTGAGCGGAACTACCGCAGGTTCAACTGCGGTACTACCGGCCGGCGGTACGACCACAGTGGAACCGGCGGTACTACCGCGTGTGCGCAGACAGAACAGTGAGGGCATAAAATTTGAGTTTGGTTTGGGTGGCTTGGGTAATTATGGCATATGTTTATTCCATCATATCGAGCGGTGCTATTTGATGTGTTTCTTGTCTGTGTTGACTGCAGGACATCGAGGAGGTGTCGTGGCGAGATACGGTGGACCGGACTAGGCGCAGGTGGCGCTGAGGTCAGAACGGTCGGGATGTGTCGAAGACGACGTGAACTCGAGGTGGTTGCGAGTCGGGAGACGAGGAACCGAAGCTGGAGCTACCGGTGATGGACACAATGATCGACGACGAAAGTTCCGGGACTAGACTCAGGTGGAGTCGGAGGTCTCGATCGATGTCGGATGGAAGCGACGGCTGCTGGTGAGCAAACGGGCTAGACTCTGTGGAGGAGTCAAGGTCAAGATGGTCAAGGCGCGGTTATGGAAGCTTAGGAAAGTGCTTGTGGAGCAATTTGGAGAATTGACTCAAGCATGAGTGGAGGGGCTGGTTTTCCCTCCAAAAGGTTGTGTTGACTTTCTTGCCTCATGTGTGTGGGAGGTGGAAAGTGAGTTAGGTATGACACTTCTTGATTTTCTCCTTTGGTGTGTGAGCTTGGAGATAAAAGGAGTGGTGTATGCAGCTGGTTGCATGTATCTAGGCAATGAGTTAGCAAAAGGAGTGTCTCCTGCATGAATGTGTGTTCCTCCAAAGAAACATGAGGTGTTCTTGGTGTTCTTGAGGATTTGAGAGAAGGAAGAGGGTGGAGTTGAGTTGAGAAATCTTGTAACCATCCCTTGTTCTAATGTCCATGCGTATGGGGACTTAGTTCTTTGTATCTCTCTGTTTTTATGAATGAGATCTGAAGTTTTTCATATCCTATACCTCTTTGTTCTTGTTTTTCTCATCTAGGTTTTGAGGTCGTTTTTGATTCCCCTTGTGAGATGGCATGAAACTTGGTATATAGAGTCCAGAGGCTATCTATTAGCTACCCTCAAAGTTTCATAGCCAAAGGATCAAAGATTGGGGAGTAATTTGATTTTTGGTCTCTCCTGCCAAAACTTTTCAAGAAGTCCGATTCTCTCTTGATTTCTTGATTCTCTCAAGAGATCTTGAAATTGGTTCTTGGTTTAGTCATCTGGAAGTGTTTCCTTGTTTTCCTAAAAGTTTCCAAAGCCAAGAATCCGAAAATCTTGCGAATTTCTCAGATTTCTCTTTTTCTGCACGTGCTGTTCTTGGTGCGGTACTACCGCTCGTCGAGAGGTACTACCGCTCAAAGGTACTACCGCATTTTCAACAGCGGTACTTCCGCTCGGCGGTACTACCCCTCATATCAGCGGTACTACCGCTCACCGGCAGAACAGCCCAGATTTTTTCTTACTTTCTGGATTTGATTTCTTTTCTCGATCTGTGACTTCCAGTGAGTTCTTTTCTGCTGTGTGAGTACTTGAGGGGAGATTTTAATTTTTCAAAGTGAAGGACCGAAATGGCAACAGAGGGGGGGTGAATGGTGCCTTAAAAATTCCTCCCTAAGTATTCAACCTATTCTTTTCCTCCTATAGCTAGAGAGCTATGAAGTCAAAGAAACAGCCTCAAGAAAAGACAACCGAAAACACGGTGAAAAAGGAAGTCGTGAAATCTACCAACGTGATCGAATCGGACAACGGAATGCAAGTGATCGAGACAAATCGAGGTCGAAGATCTTCCGCCGTGGTCGAAGACACACCCGAGAAGCACCCTCAGAGAAATAAATACACCGTGATCGATCGCCAACCAATGGAAGTGGTCGTGGTCGAAAACTATCGGAACCAACCAGCGAAGCAGCCGTGGTCGTAAGAACCGAAAATCGGATGATGAACTGTAGTTACTCTGTTTTCAGCGCACGACAGTAGAGCGAAAAATGAGATAACTTTTTGCACAAGAGACGAAACCGCAAGAAACTTGAAACTTAGCAAGAGCAAGATATTTAAAAGTGAAATTACCAAGAATATCAAGAGTCTTTACTAAGGAAGGAGAGAACGATGTCGAACACGGATCAAGGCAAATAGATGTGGCGTAATCGAAAACACGAAGTTTCTCTGTTTTGATTCTTGGTCTTAGAATAAGCTGACCAAGATGTCTTAGAAAATGAATCTCAGTTCAGAGCAAAGAAACCGAGCCAACTCTCAAAGAGAACACATATAGCAAGAATAACAAAGAGAAGGCAAATGGATCAAACAAATCATCTCAAGAACAAAACCGAGAAAGATACGAGAGATGAATCCAATCTTTTCTATTGCACATGGAGGTTTCTCTGACCACTCCATCGGAGGTACACGAGCATCCATGCTCTTACCCGAGACAACTCACACAAGATAGAGAGGAACACTCGAGCACTGTGGGGCAACCTCACTTTGCTCCACGAGACCTAACCTCTCTATTTATAGTCTCACTAACGGGTCTCCACACGAGACAACCCGCTAACCGAGTGGTTAAGCTTTGCGAGCCTCGATGCTTTACCTGTTCCTCTCGTGCAACGGCTCCACCGCTTTGCCGTTAGCGCCACCAACTCCACGAGCTCTCACAGAGCCTCTCCAGTGGTCACAGTGCTTTCCCGGTGGGCGGCTTCCCCAGCCTTGACATTTCTCCAAAATGCCCCTCCGCCGCCTTCAGAAGCTTCCTCCACCGCTTGCTATCCATCTTCGTCCCCCACCGCACGACACGTCCTCTTCGGCTTTTCCACGCCGCTCGACCTCAACAACTCCCTTGTCTAGTCCCGACCCTCTAAGCCTCACCAAGACATGTCTCCCAAGACTGCAACCATCCGATCGGACCTCCGACTCTTCCGAGTCTAGTCTTGGTCTATTTCGCGCACACGACCGCACCCAACCCTCGACTGCCCGGACCTCGGCTCCTCCCCGAGCCTAGTCCCGGTCCTCCTCGTTGTTGCCCGTCATGCTCGGCTCTGGCAGTTCAGCCGGTTCCTCGTCTCCGGCCGCAACCACCTCACCACCTCGATCATCTTGGCGTCTCCGACCGTCCGGACCTCAACACCTCCCGTGCCTAGTCCGGTCCTCCCACGCCTCACCATGAAATAGCTCAAGTCCTGCACCACACGCATAAGCAAACCATCACATAGCACCGCACAATACACATGACCATCAATCGGCACAAGTATCACAAGACAACACCGGTCGAAATTCCCTACGACCACTCAAAAGCACAACTCAAGAGGTGGTCAAGCCACGAAGACTTCCCCGCTTCCTTTGATCACACAAAGACGTCGTCACGACCACCTCAAAGCTCGTTATGACCATGCGGACACAAGCTATGACTATCGCTAGCTACGACACACACAGTGCCGCTACGATCACCGCCAAACAGAGAAACCAAACTCGCACCGCTCAATGAGCTCACACCTTTCCTCGGAAAATAGACATTGACAAACCACATCAAAAGATGAACCAACAAGTCCACAAGGTCCACAACATCACCAGAACCCATACGATCAAGTCCCAACATAATCGGACATCACATGGGCTCATACGACCAGTTTGAATGAACTCAGCCGACCACGGTCACTCTGCCGATAACGTGGTCGAACGCGGTTTCGACCACTTTCAGTGCTCGCGCTAACGTGGTCGATGCTCCGATCCGCCAACGTGGTCGACACTCGAGCCACCGATCGCGACACATGGTCGATCCACTAAGTACCCACAACGTGGTCGTACTCAACGTGGTCGAACCACCGAGCACCGAATTGCACCAACGTGGTCGATGTCGAATGTCACAATCGTGGTCGAGCTTGAGCGCCACAACGTGGTCGACTTATCGAGCACCGACTCACCGACCATGACCACATAGTCGTAAACCCCACCACGACTACCGACTACGACCAACGAGTCGTAAACTCCCGGTGGCTTCCGATTACCTTCAACGTGGTTGTACGCCACCGACCACGGTCAAGGTGGTCTTAAACTCTTCCGACTACGCTCAATTTTCTCTCGCAGCGGTCGTAAACCCTAGCGCCGATCGCCGACCACGGTCAAATCTTCCGAGGGCTCCACAACGTGGTCGATAAGCTTCCGATCACCAGACGCCGCCGACCGCAGAGGGTGGGGGGGAAGAAGGGGGAGGTGGCAGGTGGGGGAGGGGAATAGGGGAGGGGGAAGGGGGGGTGGGCCCTGGGGGAGGGAGGGGGGGGTGGGGGGGGGGGGGGTAAAGGGGGCCGGGGAAAGGGGGGAAGGGGAGGGGGGAAGGGAGGGGTGGGGCGCCGGGAAATGGGGAAGGGGGAGGGCGCGAGGGGGAGGGGAAGGGGACGGAAAGGGAAAGGCAAAGGGGGGGGGGAAAGGGGGGGGAAAGGGGGGAGGGTGGGGGGAAAAAGGGGGAGGGGGAGGAGGAGGGGGGGAGGAAAGGGAAGGGAAAGGGGTGGGCGGAAAGGGAACTTCGGGGGTGGGGGAGAAGGGGGAAGGCAGGGGGGGTGGGAAAGGGGAAAGGGAGGGAAATAGGTTTCAAAGAGGGAAACCCCTTAAAAAATTTAAAAAAAGGGGAAGGGGGGGGGGAAAATTTTTAAAATTTTCCCCAGGGAAATTTTAAAAACCCAAACAAAAAAATGAAAGGGAAAAGTTTTTAAAAATTAATTTCCCCAAATTTTAAAAAAAATTTTTAAAAATTTTAATTTTTTAAAATTTTAAAAAAAACCAAAAAAAAAAAAAATTAAAAAAAATTTTAAAATTTTAAAAAAATTTTTAAAATTTAAAAAAATTTTTTAAAAAATTTGAAAAAAGGGGAAACCCAAAATTTTTCCCCCAAACCTTTTTTTTTTAATTTTTTAAAAAATTTTTTTCAAAAAATTTAAAAAAAAACCCCCCCTTTTAAAAAAAAACCAAAAAAACCAAAATTTAAAATTTACCCCGGGGTTTTGGAGAAAAAAATTTTTAAAAATTTGGTCCCAAAAAAAAAAATTTTTAAAACTTGGAAAAACTTCCCAAATTTTCCCCCAAAATGGGTTTTATTTTAAACCTTTTAAAATTTTTAAATTTAAAAATTTTCACCAAAATTGGGGAAAAAACCTTGGTTTAAAACCCAACCCGGGGCCCAAGGCCACCCAAAATTTGAAAAGCTGAAGGTGGGCAAATTTCCACCCTTTGGGGGTTAACCAGTTTAAACCCGGGGCCAAGGGCACCAGAGAACCGAAAAGGGGGGAAAAGCCCGGGTGGGGGGCCCCCCGGGGTTGGAGGGCCCTCCCCCCGGGGCATTGGCCCCATGGTTAAGTCCAAGGGTTCAAGGTTCCAGGAAAGTGGGGGCCCGCCATTGTTTTTAAACCCGGGGGGCCCCGGGGGCAAAAGGGTTTAACTGGGAGGGGGCCCTTTTTAACCCGGGAGAGGGGCCCGTGAGGGCCCCGGCTTTATTCCTAGAGTTGGTGCCCCAGGTTTTTATTATTTTGGGGGGGGGTTTTATGGGTCCCGGGCCCCCTTTTATACCCAAAGCCCGGGCCCCAAAATTTTTTTCCCGGAAACCCCATCCCGGTTTTTAAACTTTTCTGAAACGTTGACTTAACCCAAAATTTTTCCTTTCCCCAAAACCCAAGTGAAGGGAAAGGGCCAACTTTTTTCCGGATTTCCCGTTTTTTGGGCAAAGGGGCTAGGAAAAAAGTCCGAAATTTAATGGACGGGCCCCCGGGGCCCCCATGGGATCATAAGGGTCCGGGACCACAAAATTTTTGGGAGAAGGGCCTTTTGAGGCAGGGGGGCCCCGTGGGTCCGGACCCCCCCAATTTTGGAAACCCGGGAATGCCAAAAGGGTACCAAACCCATAATGGGCATACCCCAGGGCCCCAAACCTTTGGGGTTTTAACCAGCCCGGGGGAAAGCCACCCGGGGGGAAACCCCAACCCAAGGGGAAATCCCGGATTTTGGGGGGCCCCAATTGACTCCCAAAGGCCCCTTCGTAAGGCCCTCCCCCGCTTTTACAAATTTGGGGGGCCCTTTGGGTTCACCTAAAACGGGGGAAACCCCGGGCGGGAAAGGCCCACCCCATTTTAAAAAGGGGGCCCAGAACCCCAAAGCCAAACGGGTTTAAATTTTGGGGGAAGCCACCGGAGCCCAGAGGCCCCCAAAAACCTCCAGGGAGGTTTCCCGGACCCCAATTTGCGGGATGGCCGGGGGCCCAAAAGGGGCCTCCCCCATTTTCTTTTTCGGACCGGTTCCCGAGTTTTCCCCCGGGGGTCCCCGGGGGGACGGGGTTTAAACCAAGGGGGTTTACGGGGCCCCCAAAATTTCCCAAAGCACGCGGGCGGGGCGCCAAGAAGGGAGGGACCCGGAACCCCCACAAAGGGAAAACCCCAAAAGTCGGGGGGGCCGGAACAAATGGGTTGGCCCAAAACCTTCCCGGGCAATTTCCCCCCAAAGAGAAAGCCCAGGGGGGGGGCCCGAAAAGCATGATTGAGCCGATCGTAGGTGGGACATACCGTCCGAGTCGAGTAGAGCTCACTGTCACGATCTCGCCTCAAGGGCCATGAAGCACATGCCGAGAAGTCGCCGCCTTGGGTTCTTGATCACCCGTCCCGCGTCGTCGCTCCATCCCTCCACTTCGCCGAGGTCGAGGTCGCCGAAGCGGAGAGGACGCGTGGAAGAGCTTCTTGGCCTTCCCAAAGTTGCGGAACGGCTTCTGCCTTGCGCCGGAGTTGGGGCCTTCTTGTTGCGGTTCTTGTCTGAGTAGTCGTTTGCCGAACCGCCAACGCCGCTTTGCCTTTCCCCACTTTGGGACGCTTGCTCGAATGTGGTTGGGGCCACCACACTCAAACAAATCACGGGTCCTCTTTCCTTCCGCCCCTCCTCCCTTGTAAGCATGGGAGAACTTCCGAGCTAGGAGGGCACTGTCGTCTCTCAGCCGCCTAACCGATCACCGCCACGCCACGAGAGCAGCTAGGAGAACCCGCAAAGAGAATCCAGAAGAACCGTGTCAAGGGGATCCGTGACTAGAGCCATCAATTGTGACTTCGACCGACGAGAGACTATGTCATCTCGTGAGTCTTGAGGCGCAGTAAAGCGATCAAGAGTCAAGGTCGAGAGGTCCGTGGTGTCCTTGATGGTAGTCACCTTCATCTCCCAAACCCAAGATCGAGTGCAGTAAGCATCTGTCGAGCGCTATCCGAGTCGGGTATGTGAGACCGACCGCCGGAGATTGCTCAAAATCTTGTGAAAGCGTGAAAGCACTCGCAAGGGACTCTCCAAAGAAGCATCTCGAATTTGTCAGATTCGCTGAACCGATCCTCGCCGAACTGCTTGATCCGGGAGGTGCCTCATGGTATGCATCGAGGGTCACCCAGATGTCGTGAGCGGACGACTGTGAGAGATGCGATCAAATTCGCTTCGCTCAATCCTCGTATGATGATGTTCCTTGTCTTTGCATTTGCCTCAACATCGCCATGTTCCCGCATTGATGTTCTCATCAGAACAACAAATTGTATTTTCACCTTCCGCCAAATAGCATACCCCGAGCCTCGGATATATGTTTCCATTCGCCTTCCGTAAGGGGTAATCCAGCCATCGAAAATAGGCGGCTTGGTGGAATACTTGTCTGCTGTTATGGCTCTTGAGACCGTTAAGATCTATGAAGAAGAGCTAACCGCTCGATACCAATTGAAGGACCGAAATGGCAACAGAGGGGGTGAATGGTGCCTTAAAATTCCTCCCTAAGATTCAACCTATTCTTTTCCTCCTATAGCTAGAGAGCTATGAAGTCAAAGAAACAGCCTCAAGAAAAGACAACCAAAACACAAATTAAAAAGGAAGTCGGAAATCTACCACCGTGATCGTGAATCGACAACGGAATGCAAGTGATCGAGACAACATCGAGGTCGAAAGATCTTCCGCCGTGGTCGAAGACACACCCGAGAAGCACCTCGAGAAATAAATACACCGTGATCGATCGCCAACCAATGGAAGTGGTCGTGGTCGAAAACTATCGAACCAACCAAATAAGCACCGTGGTCGTAAGAACCGAAAATCGGATGATGAACAGAGTTACTCGCTTTCCAGACGACAAGAGAGCGAAAATGAGATAACTTTTGCACAAGAGACGAAACCGCAAGAAACTTGAAACTTAGCAAGAGCAAGATATTTAAAAGTGAAATTACCAAGAATATCAAGAGTCTTTACTAAGGAAGGAGAGAACGATGCGGTCGAACACGATCAAGGCAAATAGATGTGGCGAATCAAAACACGTAAGTTTCTCTGCTTTGATTCTTGGTCTTAGAATAAGTCGACCAAGATGTCTTAGAAAATGAATCTCGCTCAGAGCAAAGAAACCGAGCCAACTCTCAAAGAGAACACATATAGCAAGAATAACAAAGAGAAGGCAAATGGATCAAACAAATCATCTCAAGAACAAAACCGAGAAAGATACAGAGAGATGAATCCAATCTTTCTATTGCACATGGAGGTTTCTACACCACTCCATCGGAGGTACACGAGCATCCATGCTCTTACCCGTAGACAACTCACACAAGATAGAGAGGAAC